>SJYC01120440.1:0-31842 GCA_006408675.1 Madoqua kirkii
TTGTGGTTTGGTTTTGTTTGTTGTTTAGATGCAGCATCCTGCACAGGGTGCTTACTGGTGGTTGGGTGATGCTGGGTTCTGTATTCCAATGGTTTCCTTTGTGTGAGTTCTCACTATTTGATACCCCCTAGGGTTAATTCTCTTGTAGTCTAGGGTCTTGGAGTCAGTGCTTCCACTCCAAAGGCTCAGGCCTTGATCTTGAGCTTTGCGTGGCTCTATATTACTATTTTCTGCTGGCCAGTTACCCCTGTCTACTCTCAACTGGTGTTCTGCATGCACTTCTGTGTCTGAAGGTGTACTCCTGATGTATCTGTGGAGAGAGATGTACTCCATGTCCACCTACTCCTCTGCCATCTTGTTCTCTGCCTGGATGCTTATTCAGTTTTGAACTGAGTTGGAAGCTATCAAGTTTCTGAAGAGATTATAGAACACCTATCTCAGCAGGGCTGGGGTTGTTAATGAATCTCTACAAACAAAATCCGAGGCTGTCAACTAGTAGAAGTGTGTCTGTTCCTTTTCTCAACTGCCAAGTGCTGGGGGCAACCAGACCACTGTAGGGAAACCTCAGGACAAATGGTCCCAGCAGCTGCCAGGGTCCTGCCCCAGTATTCCTTGATCAGGATCAGCTAGCCACGAGCAGCAAGTCTTCTGGCTGGCTAAGCCAAACTGAGTCCAAGCTTGTTCTGCTTGCTGCATGACAAGCCAATGAATCTGAGAGACGAGGGGCTGCGGTAAGAAAGACACTTTATTTGGGGGCCAACTGATTGAGAAGATGACAGGCTAGAATCTCAGAAGAACCATTTTCCTTTAAAAAAAATTTTTCTTGGGTGATTTAATGTGCAGCCAGGATTAAGAAAAACTTTGCTATCATTGTTCAGTCACTAAGTCATATGTCCAACTCTTTGCAGCCCCATGAACTGCAGCATGCCTGGTCCTCTATCCTTCACTACATAAGAAAAACTAATTAAGGCTAAAACACAACCTTCAGAAAGAAGTAGCAACTGGAAACCAGAGGTGTTTCCCTTCACGAGGACCTGAAAGAGATACACCTGAGAAGGAGACATCAGCTTGTCCTACCATCCTCCCTTAAACATTAAGCAGAACTAAGAAATCAAGAGGAGAGCAAGAGGTTGCATTAATGGGCTTCCGACTGAGCCCCTCCCCACACCCACCTATGATATTCTCTCCCCACCCATCTCACCCCTGATATTCTATGCTTCTTCAGTCTTTTACCAGGGATATATTTCAGATGTATTTCAGCAGGAAAAGACATCAGAACTCATTTCAAAAACACATGCTATTCCTACAAAACATGCCTTTCCTCTCCCAAAAGACTTTCTTAATATATTTGGAGAGGTATCTTTTGCCAGAACAATATTCGGTGGCTTCCTTTGTATTTTTTGAATATGTAATAAACACAATAAAAATTTCAAGCAGTGTAAAAGATTACACAATAAAAAGTAATTCTCATTTATCCCTGACCTCCCTGCTCTGCTCCCACTCAAGGCCCCTCCCCAGAAGCAATTACTTTTATTGGTTTCTTGGTATCTTTCCCCAGATAAACAAGCTGTGTCTTGCCTTTTTTCATTTAAGCACTAAATCTTGGAAATCATTCCATAACAGTACACACAGATCTACTCAACTGTATTAATTGGCTATTCCATCATGTATCTAAACCCATACTGATGGACATTTAGATTGGTTCTTGTCTTAAACTGTTGAAGACTTTGAAAAAAGGGTCAACAAGAGTTAAAACAGGTGCTTCATCAGATGAGAACAGGGGAGGCTCAAATGTCACAGAGGAGAAGCGGGGGCTCCCCTGGGAAACTGGGTGGAGGGAAGTGATCTCCTGCAGGCCCCCAGCACAGCCCTGGCTGATCACGTGCATTTCTGCCCCACAGGAGCCTCATGCCGCGGACCCTTGAGAGTCAGATCACACTGGAAAAGACCCCCAGCTATTTTGTTACTCAAGAGGCCCCTCGCCGGATCTTCAATATGTCCCGAGACACCAAGCTGATCGTGGTCGTACGGAACCCCGTGACCCGTGCCATCTCAGATTACACCCAGACGCTCTCCAAGAAGCCGGACATCCCTACGTTCGAGGGCCTCTCGTTCCGAAACCGCACGCTGGGCCTGGTGGATGTGTCCTGGAACGCCATCCGCATCGGCATGTACGCGCTGCACCTGGAGAGCTGGCTACGTTACTTTCCGTTGGCTCAGATCCACTTTGTCAGCGGCGAGCGGCTCATCACCGACCCTGCCGGCGAGATGGGGCGCGTCCAGGACTTCCTGGGCATTAAGAGGCTCATCACAGACAAGCACTTCTACTTCAACAAGACCAAAGGATTCCTTGCTTGAAAAAAACAGAATCGAGCCTCCTGCCTCGATGCCTGGGCAAATCAAAAGGCAGAACTCATGTACAGATCGACCCTGAAGTGATAGACCAACTCCGGGAATTTTATAGACCATATAATATTAAATTTTATGAAACTGTTGGGCAGGACTTCAGGTGGGAATGAGCCACAGAGATTCAGGGGCTCTTCCGCTAGTCTCTTCCATGAGGTTTGCCCTGAGAGCCTCTGACGCTCTTCCCTCTGCGAATCCAGGCTCCAGGCCCTATTCCCCTCTTGGGTTCCATCCTCTTGGAATGGGGAAGCCCAGCTAAAGGCCAAGAGACCAGGGAGGGTCCCTGCCACTAGCTCTCCCGAGTCTGTCCAGGCAAAGTTGATATATTTCTGGCACATCCGGTCAGTTCCTAATAGTTTACCTTCAGCCCATATGAGGCGGTTGGGAAGTTATTTTAGGAAGCACAGATCTCTGATTATAGATACATATTATAAGTGGTGATGGTTCTGTTGCTATGAAAACAGCAGTCTGTCCCGTCACTGTCCACCCTGGAGTGGGCTTGTTAATTCCAAGTGGCATGTACCTCCCCTCTGAGCTTAACTCTCTGGAGCCGCCCTGGGTGATGGATGGGGACCAGCCTTGTCCTCCTGACCTTAGCAGCTCGTGCAGAGATTGTGGAGCTGGAAATGTTCCCCCTGGCCACTCTTAGGAGACAGACTCTTTGCTGATGAAATAAACCAGTGATTTCAAAGCCTGTGGTTTCAACTCTGCTTGAAGGGGACCTGTCTTTGAAAACCACCCTGTGATTCTCTCTGCTCCCTGTGGACAAAAGCACATAATTCTGCTGCTACGGGTACTTTCCTCACGCGAGCTTTCATGTTCAGCATGCAATGGAATCATGCTTGTCCATGTGAAATAAATACGGCTCTCTCGTGTCCTTATGGCTGGCCTTTCTCTGTGAGTCAGGCCTGGGGCCTGGGTCATTCCTCCAGCTCCTCCCAGCAAGGTGGGGCTGTGCTGGGGATGTGTGGGAGGGCAGTGAGAGGAGAAGCAAGGGGGTGGGGGAAGGAGAAGAGGTTCTTGCTGACGAAGGCTGGGGAGACCTGCAAGGGCATCCTCTTCCTGAAACATAGTCTGATGAAGTCCGTGTAAGCTTCACATCTAAAATGAAGCCAGACTAGAGGCTGACAGGACATCAGACGTTTTTGCTTGGCCAGCTTGACATTTTGAAATAATTTCCCACATTACAAACTTGGGAGTGTGCATATAAAATATGGATTTCCAGCTTCTTAAAAATTTTTTTTATTGGAGTATAGTTGATTTACAGTGTTGTGTTCATTCCTGCTCTACAGCAAAATGAATCATATATATGTGTGTGTGTGTGTGTGTGTGTGTGTGTGTGTATACATGCTCACTCTTTTTTAGTTTTTTTTTTTTCCCCATATTGGTCATTACGGAGTATTTGAATAGAGTTCCCTGTGCTATACAGTAGGTCCTTTATTTTACATATAATAGTGTATATATGTCAATCACAATCTCACGATTTATCCCTCCCCCTGTCGTTTCCCCCAGTAACCATAAGATCGTTTTCGACATCTATGACTGTACTTCTGTTGTGTAAATAAGTTCATTTGCACCATATTTTAGATTACACATATAAGCAATATCTTATGATATTTGTCTTTCTCTGTCCAACTTACTTCACTCAGTGTGACATGGAGACTTGGCCAGCTGAGCCTGTGCTTCATGACTGCCACCTTGGATGGGACCTGCACTCCTCAATTTTTCAGACCCCAATTGGACCCCCTCATCATCATGTAAGGCATTGTAATGCCTTACAGTGACCCCTGTAAGGCATTTGAGTTCATAGGCCTGCTTTGAGTATGTACCATGGCCTCAGAATAAAGTCTGAATCCTCCAGCATGGTGCTTGGGACAACGCCAATGCCAGCTTTGGGATTACCTTCTTCTCCCTCCTCACCCATTGCTCCAGTCTTACAGAACTGTGTGCCTTTTCTTGACATTTTCTGTATCCATGCCTTGCTTGCCCCCAGGCATCTCCCGCTAATGGAAACCCCTGCTCCCATAAGACTTCACTCAAGCATCTCTGGCCTGATATTTGTGCAGCCATCCCCCACCAGGCTGAGTTATCTGCTTGCTCTTCTGCACGTGGTAGTTTGTATACATCTCAGTTCTAGCTTTTATCACATTAGAGTATCATTACTTGTATAAATGCCTGTCTTGACCACAGACCCTGAACTCCCTGAGAGTCAAGACTGCATCTAGTAGGCACACAGCAAATGTTTGAGGGATGAATGTGTAAGTGGATGAGTGGATGTTGGAAGTCTGGTGACATGGACAGGAATGTCCCATGGAACTGGACTTCTGGGACACTTGCCAGATAGCTCTGCAGGACCCACAGGTAGCTGGGAAGAATAGCCGAACCTCCAGGGGCCCCTTTGACCTTTGTCTGCTCTGTCAGGCATCATGGAAGGCTCCTGAAAATAAGAGTCTGACTTACAAGACTTACAAAAGCCTGAGATATTAGCTCTGTGTCTTAGTACATTTTTCTACCCCAAGCATCTTAGGAAATGACTTAGGAAAATCAAATGACTGAGAATATGGTACCAATAATCCATGGTTCCAAGCATCCCCCATGGGCATGGAGAAGGGGGACAGAGGCCAGTGGGAGCTACCACCACCCAGAAACTGGGCACTGAACCTCTGGGGACCAGAGAAGAATGAGTTGTATAGGACATTAGTGAATTGCATCCCCCAGTAACCATAAGATCGTTTTCGACATCTATGACTGTACTTCTGTTGTGTAAATAAGTTCTTTGCACCATATTTTAGATTACACATATAAGCAATATCTTATGATATTTGTCTTTCTCTGTCCAACTTACTTCACTCAGTGTGACATGGAGACTTGGCCAGCTGAGCCTGTGCTTCATGACTGCCACCTTGGATGGGACCTGCACTCCTCAATTTTTCAGACCCCAATTGGACCCCCTCATCATCATGTAAGGCATTGTAATGCCTTACAGTGACCCCTGTAAGGCATTTGAGTTCATAGGCCTGCTTTGAGTATGTACCATGGCCTCAGAATAAAGTCTGAATCCTCCAGCATGGTGCTTGGGACAACGCCAATGCCAGCTTTGGGATTACCTTCTTCTCCCTCCTCACCCATTGCTCCAGTCTTACAGAACTGTGTGCCTTTTCTTGACATTTTCTGTATCCATGCCTTGCTTGCCCCCAGGCATCTCCTGCTAATGGAAACCCCTGCTCCCATAAGACTTCACTCAAGCATCTCTGGCCTGATATTTGTGCAGCCATCCCCCACCAGGCTGAGTTATCTGCTTGCTCTTCTGCACGTGGTAGTTTGTATACATCTCAGTTCTAGCTTTTATCACATTAGAGTATCATTACTTGTATAAATGCCTGTCTTGACCACAGACCCTGAACTCCCTGAGAGTCAAGACTGCATCTAGTAGGCACACAGCAAATGTTTGAGGGATGAATGTGTAAGTGGATGAGTGGATGTTGGAAGTCTGGTGACATGGACAGGAATGTCCCATGGAACTGGACTTCTGGGACACTTGCCAGATAGCTCTGCAGGACCCACAGGTAGCTGGGAAGAATAGCCGAACCTCCAGGGGCCCCTTTGACCTTTGTCTGCTCTGTCAGGCATCATGGAAGGCTCCTGAAAATAAGAGTCTGACTTACAAGACTTACAAAAGCCTGAGATATTAGCTCTGTGTCTTAGTACATTTTTCTACCCCAAGCATCTTAGGAAATGACTTAGGAAAATCAAATAACTGAGAATATGGTACCAATAACCCATGGTTCCAAGCATCCCCATGGGCATGGAGAAGGGGGACAGAGGCCAGTGGGAGCTACCACCACCCAGAAACTGGGCACTGAACCTCTGGGGACCAGAGAAGAATGAGTTGTATAGGACATTAGTGAATTGCCCTTGTACATTCCCCTGCAAAAGTATTTGGTGTTCTGTGATCCTGACCAAGGTTGTAGCCAGAAGGAGACAGAATTACACTGAGATCCAGAGGAAATACCCAAGACACTGTGAAATGTGCTTGTTTATCCTGATCAAGAATTAGAATTGATGAAATTTCTGAATTTTTTATGCACAAATACAGCTTTATTCCTTTACATTATAAGCATTCTCAGACCTCTCAGAGTAAGTAGCCTCTAAGTATTAAGAAATAGGTCAGGATCTATTGTAATTAATGTATCAATCATCATATGCAAATAAAAGATGCAAAAGTACCTTAAAAATCCTAGTTTAAACAAGTGAAGTCAGGTGTATACATGAGTCTGTTCAGTAAACTCTGATTTTTAATCCAGTGCAAATATATCCTTTCACCCAGGCTGCCTGAGGGCAAACTTGCACAAGCTCCAAATTAGTGTGGTTTAAATAGATGAAGTCTAGCTATTCAAATCTGAAACAAAGAAGGCTCCTCCAGGCCTCTGTGTGTGTGTGTGTGTGTGTGTGTGTGTGTGTATGTTTGACGCATGTTTTTCTCTCTCACTAACAGTACAGGGTGCACAGTAATTCCAAAATACCAGAGAATCAGGTTCCTTCCACCCTAGAGTCCACAATTCACGATGGCTCATTCCTCTAGCATGACAGGAGTGTGGAAGTCACTGGCGATCACCCAAAAGAGATCACACAGAGAGCCTCCTGACCCAAAACCACGGAGGCGAATTTATCTTCAGGGCAGCAATGGAGAAACAGACCTAGAGAACAGACCTATGGACATGGGGGGAGGGGAGGAGGGAGAAGGGGAGATATATGGAGAGAGTAACATAGAAATTTACAATGCCATATGTAGAATAGGTAGCCAATGGGAATTTGCTGTATGACTCAGGGAACTCAAAAGGGGCTCTGTGACAGGCTGAAGGGTGGGCTGGGGAGGGATGGGGACGGAGGTCCAGGAGGGAGGGGACATGGGTGTACCAATGGCTGATTCCTATTGATATATGACAGAAAACCACAAAATTCCGTAAAGCAATTATCCTTTCATTAAAAAAATTTTTTTAATGTTATATATATTTTAAAAAAAACTTCCATAGCAAGGAGGCTTTGTTGAGAAGGCTCCAGGTGTGCCCTGGAGGTTGCTGGTCCAAGGAAACTGGAGGCAGGCTAACTAGAAGGGAACATCTCATGTGATTGCAGTGCCTTCCATGTCTTATCAACCCTACAAAGCAAGTCTTGTTTCAACGTGTAGTAAATACTGGACAGATGGGCGTGATGGTTAAGAGCAGGGACTGTCTGAGTTCTGACTTTAACTCACTAGTCCCTTACTCTGGGATCTTGGGCAAGTTATTTGATGCTGACTGTGCCAGTTTTCCCATCTGTGAAACAGAGGTGCTAATAATAGTATCAACACCATAGTGGTTTTATGAGGATTAGACATGTCAATTCATGTGAAGTTTGAGAATCACATTCAAAAGTGGTAACTGATATTGACATTATTCCTATCTTTGAGGTGAGGAAACTGAGGCTGAACAAAGTGAAGAAAGTCAAGTTCACACAAGTAGCAGAGGTAGGAGTCAACCCAGGCATTCCTCTCAAGAGAAATGGGTAAGCGAGTGAGCCCGGTGCAGTAATTGGAGAGAATGCAAGATGGAGGGTGGCATAAAGGAAGGTTAACACGGTCAGCAAGGACTTCATGAGAAAGAACATGGATCCCCTTCCTGCTCCATCTCCAATTATAAAATCTCACCACCTCTTGAATAAAGCTCAGCTCATTTATTAGACACCACAGCTGTAGTGACATTACATCTCCCAGGAACAAGAAGGACATTATGGGGTCTCATCCTCAAACTTGGTAAAGAATCTGCTAGATAAATGCAGAAAAACTAGGAATCGATGGGATTTCGCAAATACTTTCTGAACAATTTAGGCAGACACCGAGGGTACACAATTGTGTGAACTTTTGTTCCTGTTTCCTCCTCGGAGCTCCCAGACTAATGAGGATGAGAGTCACATAAACAATTGCTCTATAACATAATAAGCTGCAACTGTGTGATGAGCGCACAGGGAAGAGGACGAGAACTTTCGTGGAGGAAGTGGCAGTGGTGCCATGTCTTAAAGAATGCTGAGGAATTCATCCTTGGGAGAAGAATGTTATATGCCAGTCTGAAATGCTACAGGAGCCTGTTTTTCTAGGTCAGGACAACCAAAAGCAAGGATTAAGTGCACAGTGCTAAATTCCAGTCACTAGATTGGACCCTAGGCCTATCCACACCACATCCCAGTTCAAGGGCTAGTCTCAGTTTTTCCACAAATTCAGAGTGGACCCCACACCTGCCTACTGAGGACTAAGGGCAGAAATGCAAAGCTACTCTTTCTCCAGGATAAGATGAGCCACTAGTCTGCTTAGATGCCTTCCATGGAAGACAAATGTCCTCTATTCCTCACTCCACCTCCCATTGCCCAGCCCTCAAGAGCCAAAGAACCAATTCAGGTGGATAAATAGATGCCCCAAGGGGCCTCTCACACTTGAACAATGAATTTGGTTCTTGATAAAATTGGCTTCCTGATAAATAAGGAGAACATACCGCTATTATCATTTGGGAGAAACAAGAAAAGAAGGAAGGAAAGAAAGGGAGAAGGAGGGAGCAAGGGAGGAAGGAAACGTATACCTCAGCCTCCAAAACAGCTTAGAATGAACTGGAAATATGACTGTGCCATTTAGGAACTGTATGCCTGACTGCTTTGTATGGACAACAGTAGCTTCAATAAATTAGGGATTTATTTTCTCAAATTAAAGAAGTCTGGAGTTGGACAGTCTAGTACTGGTACAGCAGCTGTTAACAGGGATTCAGATGCCTTCTGTCGAGTACATTATCCTTAGTCCTTGCATCCTCATGGTTCAAAATGGATGCTGGTGCTCCAGCCACCACATCTCTGTTTCAGTCAGAAAGAAGGTAAAAAGAAAGTTAGAAAAACATTCCTGCTAATCAGTTCAACCCCATCTGAGGAGATTTCCTAGAGATTCTACCCAGTAACTTATACTTACATCTCATGGACTACTGTTAGCTGAAAAATGGCCTAAGAAAACGTAATCTGTTAGCTAAACATATTACTCCCTGACAACCCAGGATTTTGACACTAAGGAAAAATAAGAGAATGGATACTGAGAAGGCAATTAACAATCTTCGTAACAATAGCTTCCAACAATTTGAAAAATCTGTCTCTTAAATTACTGATATATCCCAACAAGTCTTGAAAATCTCGCACAACCATCTTCCAGTACCACCCACTTTGAGACCTTCTGTTCGTCTCCCTATCTCTTGCACTTGAGTTCTCAAGGCAAATGTCTCTAGAATCTTCTCCCAGCCTGCATCTCCAGCTAGTAGATTAGTTCTCTGAAGGGAGCATGGTGAACAATGAGGGGAATATCTGCTTTGTAGAATTTGCCAATTTCCCTGGTGTAAATGCACCCACTGGAGGCAGTTACAAGCTACTGATGTGACATCATTCAATGCAATCCTGAACCGTCTCTCCAGAGGCTGCCTCCCTAGCTCTGGCACAGCACCACCATAAAATCTCTCATCCCCTGCCTACCCAACCAGGAAGCACACAAGAAAATGAGGAGCCCTGGATTCTTGTTATGCACCACTGCTCGCATGAGACCTGAACTGGGGACACCGGACTGTGATATTTTCAGCACTTCCAAAACAAGTCAGATTGCACTTTATCTGATGATGTGAGGCAGTCACATCAGACAAGTATTTAATTGACCTAAATTCAATTATATTCTGTCAGAGAGAGAAGAGGAGAGGTGATTCAAACAGTGGGAGCAATTCTATCTGTCATCGTGCTCCATGACAGTGACATGAGAGGCTGCTGGGATTTTCCGTCCCTTCCATCCCCCTCCACGCCCATCACCACGTGTGAGCATCTTGCCTCTCTGACTGTGATGCTGATGTAGATTATTATTTATTCCTCACCCTCCACGGTCCCTAAAAACAAGCCAACTACTGTCTTAATTGTCCAAGTGGATAAATAAACAAATCCATAGCAATGATGGGAGATAAAAGTGGTAGTGTTAGACTGGGGAAATTTCTGCAGGCAATTTGGCTTCCCTGCCTTTGTTAGCTTTAGAACCCACTCTCTGAGTAAGAGGCAACTTCCTTTACTTGCCTTCCTCACTTGGTATACAACCCCTGCGTGCACACACACACACACACACACACACACACACACACACACACACTCAGGCTGCCTGAGAAGGGACAAGACCATGAGTGAAAGGTGGCAAAGGGAAAGCAGGGCAGGACGGGAGAGCTGCCAGCAGTTACTTAATTCCTACATCCACCTCCCTCCTGCTGGGGCCACACGGCTGGGGCCCCTCCCTCACTCTGCAGAGGGTTTGGCAGAAGCACACCCAGTGGGCGTGTGTGTGACTGACACTTATTTCACTCCTGTGTCCCTTGGAGGATGGGAGACGAGGCTGTGTGACTGACACGTGTCAGGCTGATCCACGTCTAACCACAACATGATTGATGACACATGGCTAATTGGATCACGGCTGACTGACACACGCTTTGTGGGCATGGCCCGTCCAGCACACCTCAGCCTGTCTGAGGAGCACCAGTCTGATTGACGCAGGCTCAGCCCTGCAGTGGAGCTGGCGTCTTGCCTGCAGTCCTGCCCTTGGGCTTCTGGAAAGGGGCTCTTTCCCCCACTCAGCCTGAAACAAAGAAAGCATTTGTAGCTTGGCTACAGCAGCTCCTCAGCCCCTGACCTGGCTGTCCTTCCACGCTGGGCATCTGGCTCTGTCAGAGTCCAGTATGATCCCTGTAGTTCACTCTACACAGATGAACCTGGTCCCAGCAGGGTCCATTCTAAGATTCTCAAGTGGCTTTTCAAGGCACCTTATGCCACCTTCAGAGTCTTGAAGCCTCTTTCCAGAGGCTGTAGCCACTCAGAGCCCTGGGCCAAAGGTCCAGCAAGAGAACTCCAAGTAACATGGAGACATGAAGATAAAATGGCAGAGGCAAAATATCCAAGGAAACAAAGATATTTATACAGGCCTTCATCTTTCTCTTGCCTTTGAATGATATTAACCTGACTTATAAACTTGTTTAAGGGCAGAAAGTCCTTTCATATACTTTACATAATTTTCTTTTTATAATAACTAAGATTTGTATTTCTGCTTTGCAGAGGGAAGAAATTGACACCCAAAGATTTTGTTAAGCTAGTGTCTAGGGTCTCATAGCCAGGACTCAAATCTATAATTTTCACTCCAATTTCCTCTTTGTGAGAAAGAGACTTACACTGCAGTATGAAAATTCAAATCATCTTTTAGGAAGAACTTGACATCAACAAAGGCTGTTAGACCTAGGAATGAAGAAAAGACATGTGGTGGCTTTTAGCTAACATTCTTTAAGTGCAAGAAAATGATATCTGAGAAATGAAGATAAGATCAGCGTAAAGTCTGAGTGTTTTTTGTCTGTGGCAACAAAGGCTTGGGATTTGACCCAAGCCTTCCCTTGAAAATTAAACTAACTTTGGAGAGTCGAGTTGCTGCAAGGATCAACATAAAATTCCAGGTCAGAATTTAAATTATCAAGAGAAAGATAGAATCATATCAAGAAATGTTTGTGATAAATGTTCCACGATGATTGAACTCAAACATGGCTCTGAGCTTCTGGACAGTCAAGGCAAAGAGAACAACGGATGGGTGATGTGCTTTATATGACCTAATGCTGTGAGCTCAAGGGAGAGAGAATCAATCTCCTAGGGGAGAGCTAGTGGTCAATAAAACATATTTTTGATCATTACTTTTACAGTAACTCCTGGAATATCCCCATATTTGTCTTAAATAGTATGTGTTAGTCACTCAGTCATATCTGACTCTTTGCGACTCCATGGACTGTAGTCCACCAAGCTCCTCTGTCCAGGCAAGAATATTAGAGTGGATTGCCATTTCATTCTCCAGGGCATCTTCCTGACCCAGGGATTGAACCCAGGTCTCCCACATTGCAGGCATATTCTTTACCCTCTGAGCCACCAGGGAAGCCACTTGCTTACATAAAGTGATATAAACACGAAACGGTAAGAATGATGAGTCTTTTAGAGGATTCTGTGGGGGATCAGGGTTCCATTGATGCAAAAGATAGCTATGACTTTATTCTTCCTGGAGCAACAGTCACCTGATTCTGGCATTGGCTGCAGGCAAACGATGCGCCACTGATGTCACTAGTGAGCCTACGCAGGACAAGTATTCTATGACTTCAAGTGAAAGTAGACTCCTAATAAGGAAATTGGGCAAATGGTGGACAAAAGTGATCAATTATAATGAAAACATCTAAAATTTTTATTATTCTAAAAAACAAAATGTTATTGAAATAACTACTGACAAAGCCAACAGTTTGTCTTCCTAAATGGTCCTCAGTTAATTAAAAATTCAGTAAATCTCCAAAATATCGTCATGGCCCTAACCTTAAAGATTTCACAGTTTAAAAAATTCCAAAGTTCCTCTTTCACCTTGAAGGGTACATATCTGCATATAAAGTGATGCCACAGCTTGGGGGGCCCATCATGTTCCCAATAATATGTTTTCATATGTATTACCAACTTCAGTTTGTGAAGTTGAACCATGTGAAAATGCCAACATTCACCTGCAAAAAATGGCAGTCTTACGTGGTTCAACCCAACAGAGATTTGTAGAAATTGAGAGGAAATAGTGAGCTAGTTACTTGTAATGTCTCGATTATTTTACTTCCTCAGATGTATTTAAATCACATTATCTGGACAGTTATAAGGATTCAAAATACTGCTTTGTTCCCCTTCTGGTATCTTCATGAAATGATATTATTTAAATTCTTCTCATTAATTGTTGGCATCAAGACCTCATTTGCATTAATCTAATACTTCTCTGCCGTAGTGGCTTTCCAGTCCCACACGCCCATCCCCAGGACACATGGAGTCATGATTCTGTCATCACAATCATTCAGCTTTTCATTTAAGATAATCTTGTTTACATCTACCATTTGCACTGTGAGTTCACATCTCAAGAAATAATGATTGAATCAGTGTTAAATTTCTGTCTTTTCTGTTACCAAGTCCATCCAATGGCCTATATAATATCCTAAATTAGCATTGAATCAGCTCACTTCAGGTATCCTCATGGTTCAAAATACAGTAATTTAGAGAATGTCCTTTAAGTTGGATACACAATAAGGACTCAAATATAAGATGACCCATCTTCTCAGAGAGACTTTTTAGTGGGAGGAGCTGTCACCCCTCATATAAACATATTTGGAGACTACTTTCAATTTTGAGTACAAGCGTATAGCAATTAATCTTTTGGGAAAATTCAGCAGCAGAATGGCCCCCAGGTAACTGAGTGAATAAACCTTTTGAGTAGGATAATTTAATATTTCCCATTTGGATGTCAAGATTTTTCTTTTTTTCTTTTCTTTTTTTTCTTTTTGGCGTAATTCACATTTAGCTCATTCTACCTATTAACCATTTAGCCTACAGGTCTGACTGCTTCCTCTTGTCTCCTGGGACCTGTGACCATAACCTGGACATCTAGGGGGATGAAAGGATACTGGTCTTGTTTCCTGTGGCCATAGGCCATGTTTCTAATTCACAGAGAAACTGCATCAAATTATTGAAGGACACAGTCTTATTTTATGCCATTAAAAAAGTAAGAATTTGCTATTCTATCTCACAGTGAAGTTAGGGAAAAAAAATGAAAGAGAGAGAAGAAAAGGAGGGAGGAAGGAAGAGAGAGAATTAAAAGCCTTGGATCAATGCTATTAAGGTCATTTGACTTGACCCATAAATGATTTATATATATGAAATCAAAGTCGATACTATGTCAAGGATCTTAGTTTATTTGTTCTAACCACTCTCTATTGAGTGAAACAGAGTCAAACTGTGATCAATGGTCAAATAACTGAGTTAAAGCTGCCTTAGGAGAACATTAGAAAGGGAGAGCCTGATCTGCAGTTTTTGAAGATGGAATGTGGCATTGAGATTTCAGGGAATATTAATTGGACCAATTGTTTCCCAAACTTTAGACATTTGAGCATCATCCAGACAATTCTTTCTGTAGCCACATATTACCTGTACTATTATTATCTTAATCTTTCTCTTTCAATCATCTTCTTTTCGTTCACTTAAATTTATTTTCAAAGGAAACCTTACATTTCTATCATACATGGAGAATCAGCTCCACTAATTCTAATTAAAATACAAAAGCACAATCATTGCTATGAGCAATTGTCTTTTCCCCATTTCTCTGATTTCAAAGAGAAGAAATTTCTACAAAACATTCCTAGATTCTTATCTATCCTTTCTCCTCTCCCCAGAGGGGTGAGAATTTGCCTGGTGGGTGAGTTCAGTCCACATTTCTTGATTGGGTAAGTGGAGCTAGTTTATCAGAAATACTAGTTTTTGTCTTGTTCTCCTTTCCTCTCCACCCAAACAGCAGTGATCTGGGTAGGTGGGTCTGCTCTTCAGACTCACTTTCCCGGAGGTGGGCTTTCCAAAATGCCAGGGAGGTGGAGAGGGCATTAGTAAGGATGCTTGAAGCTAACAAAACCAGGTTTCAGCTTAGCCTTTGTCATAATAAAATGTCATTTTAATCTCTCATCTGCCTTGCGCTTTATCTTTTTTTCTCAGTTGGCTCAGAATTCAAGTGAATGGATGGATCCATTATTATACTAAGTGAAGTAAGCCGGACAGAGAAAGACAAATATCATAGGATATCACTTATATGGGAATCTCTAAAAGTAATACAAATGAACCTATTTACAAAACAGAAATAGACCCACAGACGTAGAAAACAAACTTATGGTTACCAGAGAGGAAAGGAGGGGAGGGATAAATTAGGAGTTTGGGATTAACACACACACATTACAATATATAAAATAGACAACCTACAAGGACCTACTGTATAGTGAGGGAAACTATACTAAATATTTTATAATGACCTCTAAGGGAAAAGAATCTGGACAATAATATATATGTGTATATATATACATATATACACTTTGAATACATATATACACTGAATCACTTTGCTATATACCTGAGACTAACAAATCATTATAAACCAACTATACTTTAACTAAAAAATGAAAAGAATTCAGATGGAAAGAGTAGGGTGGTACTTTATTGGCTCCCTCAAATCCTAAGAAATATTTTAAATTAAAATAAATTGTCAATGTGATCCCTACAGTTCTCTCACATACCAACAATGAGGCATTCATCTCACTTTGGGATATGCTAATAATGGACAATGATTTCAGACAAAGAAATTTGTCTTGGTTTTCTAGCTAGAATAGATTATACTTTGCATTTACCTTGACGGATTCTATTCAAAGAGTTAATGATAATCATTTGTAATACTTGGGGCACTCAAAACTGAGAGCAAAACCTAAGGTATTCTTGTGGTCAGATGATTTCTTCAGGAGCAGGGTGATAATCAAAAGATTAAAAAGACCTGTACAACATTGGCTGTGACCAAGGAGAACAGATTCCAGCTGTGTATAACCAGGATGGCCTCCTTCAGTTTGGAGGCTACAGCAACTTCTTGGAGGCTCTGCTATCCAGAGTGAGTTCTGCAGACCAGAACCATCACATTCCCTGGGAACTCTCAGAAATGCAGACCCTCAGGCCCCACTTCAGACCTGCTGGGTCAGAATCCACAGTTAACACGATCTTCAGGTGACTCCTATGTACACGAACATGAGAAGTACCGTGCATTTCTTCACTTCTAAAACTCTGCCAGTGGGGAAGGGAGAAATAAGGTCTTATTGCTCATCAGGTATGAAGTTTCAGTTATGCAAGATGAACAAGTCTAGAGATGTGCCTATAACAGTGCATTTGGTAAACACACTGGTACTGTGCACCTCAAATTTTGTTAAATGGATAAATCTCATGGTAAGTGTTCATACCACAGTAATATAATAGTAGATCACAAAGGGACACAAAGAAACTTTTGGAGGTGATGATGAATATGATTATCACCTTGATGGTGGGATTGGTATCACAGGTATATGCATATGTCCAAACTCATCAAATTACGTAAATTAAACGCGTGCTGGTTTTGAAATACAGTTATATCTCAACAAAAACAATTTAAAAGTATTAAGGATTTTCCACCTCCCCAAAACAACAACAAAAGCAAAAGCAGCGCCAGGGGACATTAGTCTGCAGAACCCACCTGGAGTGGTGAGGCTCACTGTAAGGCAGGCATGGAGGTCACTAGACTCTGGAACTGGGAGAAAACTTTCCAGGCATCAAAGTTGTGTCTGCTCCCTCAACTGCCCCCTTCGGGCCTCTGGCAACAGCAGCAGTACCCCAGAATCTTACGTGGGTCCCTGGACAGCCAGGTACCAGGCCCCCCACTAACAGTGCTGGCTGCCTCTCCACTGTCAAGAAAAACGTTATTTCCCGAAAAACTTTAGAGAGTGACTGAGTTAACTTTCTCGGAGTGTTAAAGTGAAACCTTTGGTTATAAAAGAACGAAATGTAAAAAAGAAAGATCTACAGCAAATAGGGCAAATGTTAACATTTGTTAAATTTCTACGGCAGATGCGTGAATGTCTGTATGCTATTTTTTATATGTTTGAAATTTTGAAATTGAAAGATTAAAAATCTATTGAGTGAAAATAATAGATTCCCAGCTGAGATCAGAAAAATTGCCACGGAAATTATAAAAATCATCCAGAACTCCACCGCCCAGATATACGTTTGGGGTTTTATCCTTTTGGTTCCCTTTCTTGTTCAAAAGGAAATTTAAGATTAGCATTTTTTATTATAACTAGTCAAGCACATGCTTTTAACTCCTTCAGAAATTTCAACTGAAATGATCACAGGCAAATAAATAAAAATGATTGGGTTGGGAGGGTGGTGGTGGTCAGACCAAGGAAACAGGAATCTTGCCAAGCAACAAGCATAATGTGGGATGTCCACACAGAACCCCAGCTCAGGGTGATGGGGGCAGGGCAGGACACAGGCCCGGGAGCTGAGTCCCCTGGCAGCAGGCCAAGCCACTGGAGGCACTTCCGCACTGAGCTCCTAATGAGGGCACTTAGAGGAGAGGGCAGTGCCCTACTAACTTCTGCTGCCAAAATAAACTCAGAAAGGAAACTGCTTTACCCAGCAGGAAACTTCTCTCCTGCAATGCTGACTCCCAGAAATTCACTTCCTACTCACCACAGGCAACCAAAGCCCCAAACTAGCAAAGGAAAACTACAAAAATACAAGCTTCCCCATCTCCTGTTTGTCTGAGACAAACAGATCAAACAAGGATCTTGCAGGCTCACTGCCAGAATCTATTCTGTTTAAAACCCAAGCATGGACAAGATCTCTCTCTCTAAAGATGCGTAAGGAGAACAAAATTACAGAGGGGAAGAAAAAAACTAAGATTCAGGAATTTAAATCAAGATTGTGCTGAGATGTAAGCCAAGAATAAAGAATTATTTCATATTTTCTTGTGATTTTAAAAGGCATTCACTCAGTTCAGTTCAGTTGCTCAGTCATGTCCGACTCTTTGCGACCCCATGGACTGCAGCACGCCAGGCCTCCCTGTCCATCACCAGCTCCTAGAGTTTACTTGAGCTCATGTCCATTGAGTCGGTGATGCCATCCAAACATCTCATCCTCTGTCGTCCTATTCTCCTCTTACCTTCAGTCGTTCCCAGGTTGTATGTAAAAGGCATTACAAACTTATCTAATTTTAAAATGCAATGAACAACTTCTAGTTTCCAGAGGGTGGATTTAACCTACATGTTTATCTCTCTATTCCTTCTCCAAATTCCACTGAAGTGGTGCAAAGTAAGAATCATAGTAGTGACCTTAGAAAAGAAAGAATAGGCAGGAAGTTCTGAGGAGTTACTGCAAGATAGTAAAGGGATGCAGACAGACTGACAGAAAACTCCATCAGGGCTGAGCACATCCTGCCCACTTTGTGGGTGTGGCCAGACAACTCACCCAAGGCGCCTTGGCTGGCCTGCCCCTCACAGAAAGTAGTGCTGCCTGAGAGGAGAAAGGAGGAATGGCCAGCAGGGGAGGAGGCCCACTCTAATAAAGAATGAAATGAGCTCTCGAAGAATTTTCAAGAACTTCTTTGGATCCACAGTGTATGTTGACTTTTCCTTTAGCAGGAGGAGCTGTTGGCGGGAATTACACAATGTGCGTGTGCCTGTATGTGCGTGGGGAGGGGATGTGGATGTGGGTATGGGGGTGTACATCCCTGTCTTTGCATCCCTGTCTTTGCATCCCTGGTCCTCAGGAGGGAATAAGATGGCAACTTGAGGAGTAGTAGAGAGAGATGCCCTCCCTCCATCAAAGACAACGGCAGCTGTCCTTTGCGCCAGAAAGTGTCATTTCAGACTCCTCAGCAGCTGTCTTCATTCCTCCAGGGTCTGTACATCTTCCCCAGAGCAGGAGGACTCCGAGAGACACTGTTGATTGTTAATAATTTCCATAATCCTCAGTATCAGCTACTAAGCCAGCAGCCTATTCCACACAAGCTAGAGTAATTTATAGTTGCAGTTAATGGGCTGTTTTATAGGAACCCACAATTAAATTGGATGTCAAGTGTTGTGAATCTCAGCGGATGGAAAGCGACAACCACTAGGGCCTGGTGTTTAATTTTTTAATGTGATTATTAAATTTCCCATCTCCCTGCTCTTCTATCTTCCCTCACTGTGGCTTCCAGCTGTGGCCCTGCTTTCATTCTTGCTGTCTTCTCCAGCCTAGAGTCTTGACATCTCCTTCTGCTAAACCTGTTTCTGGATCTGTCTCTTTATATTGAGCATGAGTAGAAAGCCTGGACCCTACAGAAATAGGGCAGCTGCCAACTTTTCTCATTGGGAACCTCCCCCCAAAAATAAACCCATCTAAGAAAGTACCCCAAGTCCTCAGGTTTGCTCATCTTGCTTTGCACACAGTACTTGGCCTGGCAGCCCTAGCCATCCAGAAGGAAACCATGGGGAGTCCCTGGCTCCTTCAACCCAGGGGCACGGGCTCCTGGAATGGACCACCTTGGCATTTTGCCATCAGAATCTGTCCTTAGAGTTCTCCTACTCCAGATTCGAGGACACAGATTAATTAGGAGTCACCAATAGCAAGTGTCAGGGAAGCGGTATAGTTGTTTGGGAAAGTGGCAAATAGATTGAGGAACCATGCAAAATAGGCTTTTCTATGTCTACTCCTGGGTGAGGAGGAAGTATGGCCTTCTAGTCAGCATGAGGAAGACCATGCAACAGATGAGATGTTAGGGGCTGGTTGAGCAAGAAAAGGAAAGGACAGCCACGGAGGGGGCAGGCCAGGATATCACTCCCTGGCAGTGGCCCTGAGCCCCTCTGCCTTGTCCATCTCAGATTCAGCTCAGTCAAGAACCCTGTGTTCAAAGCCAGGTACAGAGCCTAAGGAGCACAAACTTAGTTCCAAGGCTAGCCAGGTGAGGATCCAGCAATTTGCCGGGCAATTCAGACACAACCAAAGTCTAATCCAAGTATAACCCTAGAGCCCTCTCCATAGTCCATTCTTGAGCACTGCCAAACCCTCTGGAACAGGAGCCCTGAATTCAGTCCTGCTGAAAGTCCATAACCAGGGCCCAAATCCCAAGTACATGGCTGGATGAGGAAAGAGATGGGGAGTCAAAGACATCACATTATTGGAAACCATCATCCATTAAACATTCCTGAATCTAGAGCTCTCTGACCTAGCAATTCGCTGCTGAGAGGGAATTGTACTCTGAACAGATTTGTCTCATAGTTCCCTAACACCATAATTCTCTGGGGGCCGAGGCTGTGTACCATTCAAATAGGAAATCCCAACTTCAGCAGAGGGCCCAGCGTAATACATGAGCTCAATGACTAGATGGAACATGGAGTCAGTTAAAAAGAAGGTGGTCTTTGAGTCCATCAGACCTGGATGAGAAAGCCTACTCCGCCACATCTTAGCTGTGTGGCTGCGAGTAGGTCCCTTGCCCTCACTCTGCTGTGAAATAACGTGAGGGAAAAATGGAAAAAAAGACACAACACTATAAAAACCACCTGGCACAGAATGTCGGTTTCCTTTTTTTTCTCCAGGGACAATGTCTCCGAGGCCAGTACTAGACACTATCTCTTTCCGTTCTATCCATCACGGAGTGCAGAATCCTCAGAAGCTTTCAGATTCCTAGCGTCCTTGCGACTCACTGAATCTGCTTCACCATCCTGCTGCCCAGCTTTCTGCTGTGCATCATTTCAGGGTGGAGGCTCCATAGCTTCCTGTATTAGACATCTAATGCCACAGCAGGGCTGCGTAACAAACAACCACGAAACTTCAGGGGTGTACGGCAATAAGCGTTTATCGTTGCTCATGAGTCCCTGGGTTGGCTGAGCCCATTCGTTCATCTGGGTCATCAGCTAACACACGATCTGACGTTATCTTCAGTCCCCTGGGGCCCTCAGTTATACTCTGTGAGGTGTCCACCCTCTGGAAGGCTAGCCTGGGCTACTTCACAGGGCAGGCTTGCAAGAAATGAATGGAAGCCCACAGGAGCCCCTGAGGCCTGGGCTCAGACCTGACACACGACACCACTTCCATAGTGAGTAACAAGGCCAGCCCAGTTTCCAGCACAGGGACAGAAACTCTGCCTCTTGGTAGGGGAAACTTCAGAGCCATCTTGCAAGGGAAAAGAATCCAGAGAAGAGAAGGACTGTGACCACTTTTGGTAATGAATCCACTATACCTTTTGGCCCTTCTTCAGTCTCTTTGCTTTTGAGCAGGGGGATAAGAGACTAGAAGGAATGATATGCTTGGACTAGGGTCAGAAACATTTGGGTTCTACCTCCTGTATTAGCCTTTCTGAACCTCAGCTTCCTCATCTACACAGTGATGTCGACAGTAAGAACTGCAGATCCTTAGTCTAGACCCCTGACTCTTAGGGGCATCCCCAACCCTCTGTTACTAAGAACAGGAAGAAAAATCTAAGTAGCAGATTGTCAAAATCACTTCTGGTGGTAGCCCTGAGCCTGCCTGCCCTACAGGGGCAAGGACTGATACTCTATGCTGTCCTTCTCAGATCCCAGGTCAGCCACAGCCTCAGTGTCTGGAGCCACGGCCGTCAGGAGGGTGGCCTTTCACTCTTTCCCAAGAAAATGGTTCTCCAGGATGCTATCCCAACAATCAAAAAGGAAGTCGATGTGGACAAGCAAGTGCATGATTTTCTATCCAGTCCATTTTCACCAAGGTCTGGGGGAGAAGCCGGAAGCATGCTCCAAGTCTCGTTTTCTCAAGGTAACTTCGGGGTACGTACACTAATGTTTCCCAGCTGCCCTCCACGACTATCTATTTCCCCCCAAGGTGGTCCTAACTGGGCCACACACAGCTCCTTCCCTAATTACTACTTATTTCTTTTACACTTTCCCCATTAGAATGTTAATATCCTAATGTGTGAGTCTTATTACCTGGGCAACCAGAAGTGTTGCCAGTGTGGATTCAGTCTTGACGAAAGCTAAACTCTCCACTTGATTAAAATCACTCTTGAGGTCAAAGAACAAAAAAACATCCCAGTTTCACATGTCTTACTTCTTCATTTTGTCTCTGTCCAGACAGAACTTAGCTGACCTCTATGGTTTCTCCCAAATGCACTCCAGATGCACAAAATATAATTTATTTTACTTCTACTCAACAGCCACAATATCTTATCTCCTCCTATAAGCAGATTCCCCTTTGATCAATACTGCCTACTCAAGACCTGCCTCGTGGGGTTGGGGTTAAATGGATAATGCATTTAGATGCTCAGTATGGTACTCACTACATAGCAAACAACTCAATAAAGATTAATGGCCAGTGTTACTATAACTGTTAATATTAGTGTCAGTCTGTAACCATCCTCCTTAGAAGTCACCCAAGTCTTTACATCAGTTGTTACTCCCTCACCCTATGTCTTCTCTGCAAGACAAAAACTTCCTCCCACCCCAGGCTGTTTAATACTCTCCTTTCAGGTAAACCCAGGTTAAGGAACTGTTTCTGTCTCAGTTGCCAAAGAAGCTCCAGGACCAAGTCCAGAGAGGAAGAGAGAAGAGACCTCACCCAACACTTTCTCTCTTGACTCCTGACCCAAACAGAGGTCAGTGCCGTGGGGAGTGGGTAGTCCTAGGGAGGTCCTTCCCTTCAGAATTAAGATGAGGAAACCAGCAGCTGGCTGGCAGGAAGTGAATATGACACACACGCTCTGCTGGAATAGCTATAAATAGGGAAAGTCAATGGAGTGGAAAGAAAAGCATTTAACAGCTAAGTGTGCTTTGCAACAGCAGGCTCACACCTCATTTTATCAGACATTATTTACACAAAAGAAGGTGTGATGGTGCTTATGGCATCGTTAGGCATGGATTACTTCCTTAACAGTGAATACAGAAGCCCAGGGGTATCATGAGTCCCTGGGTTGGCTGAGCCCATTCGTTCATCTGGGTCATCAGCTAACACACGATCTGACGTTATCTTCAGTCCCCTGGGGCCCTCAGTTATACTCTGTGAGGTGTCTCACCCTCTGGAAGGCTAGCCTGGGCTACTTCACAGGGCAGGCTTGCAAGAAATGAATGGAAGCCCACAGGAGCCCCTGAGGCCTGGGCTCAGACCTGACACACGACACCACTTCCATAGTGAGTAACAAGGCCAGCCCAGTTTCCAGCACAGGGACAGAAACTCTGCCTCTTGGTAGGGGAAACTTCAGAGCCATCTTGCAAGGGAAAAGAATCCAGAGAAGAGAAGGACTGTGACCACTTTTGGTAATGAATCCACTATACCTTTTGGCCCTTCTTCAGTCTCTTTGCTTTTGAGCAGGGGGATAAGAGACTAGAAGGAATGATATGCTTGGACTAGGGTCAGAAACATTTGGGTTCTACCTCCTGTATTAGCCTTTCTGAACCTCAGCTTCCTCATCTACACAGTGATGTCGACAGTAAGAACTGCAGATCCTTAGTCTAGACCCCTGACTCTTAGGGGCATCCCCAACCCTCTGTTACTAAGAACAGGAAGAAAAATCTAAGTAGCAGATTGTCAAAATCACTTCTGGTGGTAGCCCTGAGCCTGCCTGCCCTACAGGGGCAAGGACTGATACTCTATGCTGTCCTTCTCAGATCCCAGGTCAGCCACAGCCTCAGTGTCTGGAGCCACGGCCGTCAGGAGGGTGGCCTTTCACTCTTTCCCAAGAAAATGGTTCTCCAGGATGCTATCCCAACAATCAAAAAGGAAGTCGATGTGGACAAGCAAGTGCATGATTTTCTATCCAGTCCATTTTCACCAAGGTCTGGGGGAGAAGCCGGAAGCATGCTCCAAGTCTCGTTTTCTCAAGGTAACTTCGGGGTACGTACACTAATGTTTCCCAGCTGCCCTCCACGACTATCTATTTCCCCCCAAGGTGGTCCTAACTGGGCCACACACAGCTCCTTCCCTAATTACTACTTATTTCTTTTACACTTTCCCCATTAGAATGTTAATATCCTAATGTGTGAGTCTTATTACCTGGGCAACCAGAAGTGTTGCCAGTGTGGATTCAGTCTTGACTGAAAGCTAAACTCTCCACTTGATTAAAATCACTCTTGAGGTCAAAGAACAAAAAAACATCCCAGTTTCACATGTCTTACTTCTTCATTTTGTCTCTGTCCAGACAGAACTTAGCTGACCTCTATGGTTTCTCCCAAATGCACTCCAGATGCACAAAATATAATTTATTTTACTTCTACTCAACAGCCACAATATCTTATCTCCTCCTATAAGCAGATTCCCCTTTGATCAATACTGCCTACTCAAGACCTGCCTCGTGGGGTTGGGGTTAAATGGATAATGCATTTAGATGCTCAGTATGGTACTCACTACATAGCAAACAACTCAATAAAGATTAATGGCCAGTGTTACTATAACTGTTAATATTAGTGTCAGTCTGTAACCATCCTCCTTAGAAGTCACCCAAGTCTTTACATCAGTTGTTACTCCCTCACCCTATGTCTTCTCTGCAAGACAAAAACTTCCTCCCACCCCAGGCTGTTTAATACTCTCCTTTCAGGTAAACCCAGGTTAAGGAACTGTTTCTGTCTCAGTTGCCAAAGAAGCTCCAGGACCAAGTCCAGAGAGGAAGAGAGAAGAGACCTCACCCAACACTTTCTCTCTTGACTCCTGACCCAAACAGAGGTCAGTGCCGTGGGGAGTGGGTAGTCCTAGGGAGGTCCTTCCCTTCAGAATTAAGATGAGGAAACCAGCAGCTGGCTGGCAGGAAGTGAATATGACACACACGCTCTGCTGGAATAGCTATAAATAGGGAAAGTCAATGGAGTGGAAAGAAAAGCATTTAACAGCTAAGTGTGAGTTGCAACAGCAGGCTCACACCTCATTTTATCAGACATTATTTACACAAAAGAAGGTGTGATGGTGCTTATGGCATCGTTAGGCATGGATTACTTCCTTAACAGTGAATACAGAAGCCCAGGGGTGGGGGGGGGGGTGGGCAACCACTCTAGAAGTCCTCAAGGACACCAGGGAAGCCAGGCAGAGACTCAGTAGCCTTGAAGTCAACTGGAAATGCCCTCATCACTCCCTTAACCATCACCCCCCGCCACTAAGTCCTCCACTCACCAATAACACATATAGAGTTGATACGACTCTCTGAATCAAAAGTCAGGATTGCAAGAACGGTCACACCTTTCTCTTCTTAATAACCAGCCTTACTGGCACGGCTAGTGTAATCAATTGGTTACCTGTACAGTCCCAACAGTGCCCAATGCTCAGAAGAAAGTTGGTTTACTACTCTGCTGTAGCTGTGGATGTTCTTCATAGTTTTTTTAAACAAGGTGTCCTGCATTTCCATTTTGCACTGACTGGGCAGTAGACATCTCTTACAGTTTAGAGCACTTGAATGTAGAGACTAGTGTTTGCTTCTTGTGTGAAGGCTGCATGCTCACTAACATTCATTAATGAAGAGGGTATGAACAAGCTGTAAGGGGAGCAAACTCTGCCATCCCCAAAGTCTCTTTGGCATGTGAGTCATTTGATTGTTTTAGCCCAAAAGATGACTCAGGAAGAAATTTTGACCTTTCCTTAACTGCCTTAAAGAATTTAGATGAAGGAGCTAGTCGAGGAAGGATCCTGTCACCATAGATAACGATCATGTGAACCAGGTGGAATAGACAGAGAAGCTCTCTGTGGTCCACTGTCTCTGCATATCCCAGTAACATTTGTTTACCGAACATTTGCGTCTCCATCTTCACTTGACTTGCCTCCCTCCCCTTTAAAATCCCAAACTACTACCCTCAACATCCTCTTTTGTCTTTAGCTGAAGACAGTAATTTAAGGTGAGAGTTTCAGCCACGTTGGTGAGTTATTCATTTTCCTGGATCTCTCCTATGTATACATGTTATTAAACTTCTGTTTAATTTTCTCCTATTAAAAAAACCTTAGTAAGGTTTGATAAGGCTCAGCTGCATTCCCCATTCTGAGCTTCATGGTTCAGGAAGGGACCTCCATCTCTGATCCTCAGCCCTCCCCCAGCTCACCCCAGGCTATGCTGTCAAGGATCTGGGATCGGACACAATGCCAAGGCTTGGGGCACAGGATCCTCCGTTATCCGTCACCTCCGAGAGCTCTCTCGTTCCATCTGTGTGTTCCTTCAGCAGGGGGTTCTCCCTGCTGCTTTCTCCCCAGGCATAGGACACAGGGGTCTCTGGCAGTGCTGGGAGCCCAGGTCCCTTTGGTCTTATTTCCTTGGACATGTTATGTAGCCATTTCTCCCTGGGGTCATTCTGTCTTCCCACTGCTCCACAGGTCCACTGGCCACTCTCATACTCCAGCCTGGGGAATATCTTTCTTTCTTAATCGGAGGAAAACCCCCTCTGTCTTTCCTGAGCCTCTCAAGCTCTTTGCTTCCTTCCACAAACTCACCCTTAACTTGTTTAGTTTTTCAGAACAATGGCAGAAATCTCAGGGGCTACTTCGGCCTTTAGCCCTGACACATTCCTCTCCCAAGGCAACCAAAGGCCAAATCTGCTACCTGCCTGCCTGGGAGGAAAGAAAAGGGAGAAAATGCAAATACTTGTCCATAGTATTATCCAAACACTGTGTAAAGTCCCTTCAGTCATGTCTGAATCTTTGCAACCTTCTGGACCATAGCCCGCCAGGCTCCCCAGGCAAATATACTGAGGATCTTCCCAACCCAGGGATCAAACCCACATCTCTTATGTCTCCTGCATTGGCAGGCAGGTTCTTTACCACTATTGCTTCTTGGGAAGCCATCCAAAGTCATCCAAAGCCATTTAAGAATCTCTGACTATATGTTCTATCCACCCAGGCAGTCTGTCCTTTCAGGAATACACCTAGACCCTCTGACGGTTGATGGCTTGTTTTAACTAAGACTTGAAGATAGTCGCTCGCCCATCTGCTGCTGGATCAGGTTGTTGGTGCTGGAGGGTGAGGTGGTCCAGGGAGGAGGTAGGTGGTAGATTCTTTGGAAGCTCAGGACAGAGGTGGGCAGCACCCTCACAAGCTGACCTCATCCTGCAGCTTCTTTTCCACATCATTCTCTCTTGCATTTCAGAGACACCTCGAGAAAATAAAGCCACCACATGGCAGACCGGCGTTATTTCTATCAAATGCCAAGCACCAATTTCTATTGCCTGGTGTAGGAACTTTCTAGAAAGATGAATGCCCACACTTCCTAGCTGTCTTTTCAGGATGAGCTAGAGCTTAGATTTCTAACAGGTCTCTTGGGAGGGCAAAGATTCCACCAAACTCTCCAAATTCTCACTGAGTCTGAGTAAAGCCAGTCTCGGAGGTGGAAGTGGTGACTGGATTCCCCATCCACCACCCAGTGATACCAGCTTCTGTTCAGTTGCCTCTAGGTAATGAGAAATTTATTGCTTCTAAGACAGTCGATTTTGGCTATCTTTGGACAGTCAACTTTGACTACTAACTTTTTTCCCTAAAAAAGCTATCTCTAAACCAAATAGAAAAATCCATATATCTCTCGCTTGAGTGTATTTTCCTTTAATGCAAAAAGAGTTGGAAATTCAGAAAATAAATGTCGTAACAAGAATCAGAGATGATTCCTTGTGCAGTGTCTTCCATTTTCTCTCATTTTTGCTTCATTCACTAAATGATCTTTGGAGAAGGGACCCCTTTTTGAGGAAAGATGTCAGTGAGCTCCTACACCTGATTTATGACGACTATATTAGTCAGGATAAGCCAGCTGCTGTAACAAACAACCCCAACAGTCCAGTAGCTTAATGGTAAAACTTTACGTTTTTTTTACAGCATAATTGTGGCAGGGTCAATTGTTTGCCACTCCTCCAGTTGAAAGCTGGAGAATTTTCCCCTTAATTTAAATCTGAACTGGCCCTCATGACTGGTTTGACCAGTGGAATTTGGCAGAAGTGATGCTATGCCAGTTCACGGTGCACCCTTTAAAGAGGCTTCACAGCCTCTGCTGTACTCTTGTGTGGAAGCCTCACACCATGTAAGAAGTCAGATTACTCTGAATTTGCCATGCTGTGAGGAAGCCAGAGCTGGCATGAAGAGAGGTCACATGGGAAAAAGCGAGTCAGGGAGACGGGGGTGCTGCCCACTACCCAGATGTGTCAGCCACCCCAGCATCAACATGGGAATGAAGATGCCATCGTGAACACTCCAGTCCCATTCTATGCTGCCCACCTCACCTTAGCTCAAGCTTTGAGTGACCTCCACAACACCATCCTCCTTGACCATCCCCCAGATGAGATGACCCCAGCCACTGTGATGAGAAATGCAGACGACAGAGCCTCATGGAAACAGCTCAGACCCCTGTGCACCCCCAGGTGTGTGTGTGTGTGTGTGTGTGTGTGTGTGTGTGTGTGATGTTACACATACACATCTTTGCCCTCTCACCTGTCACCTAGATCTTTAGGCAAGAGGCCCTAACAGGAATTATTTCTGATTTAGACTGCAGGATCCCAGAGCCAGGATATCCAGAGGTCAGAGATGACCTCAATCAAGGGTCAGCAAGGCCCCAGAAAAACATAAACTCACTGTCCAAAATCTCTCAGTTTCATTGTTTTTTTTTTCTTTTTGCCTGATCTTATTCAAAATTTCTTCTTAAGGATATTTGGGTTGATTTCCAAACAAATTATTTTATAAGCCATGGATAATTCACTTTCCACCTGATTTGTTGCTTAATAAATAACTCCTACCTTTTAGTTACTGAATTCTCCCAGATGCTCTGTAGTGGCAGGCTGCTAGTGTACTGTTAGAAGCCAAACTCTCCACCTCAGTGCAGGAGATCTGAGTTTGATCCCTGAGTTGGGAAGATCCCCTGGAGGAGGGCATGGAAACCCACTCTTGCCTGGAGAATCCCCATGGACAGAGGAGACTGGCAGGCTACAGTCCATGGCGTCACAAAGAGTCAGATATGACTGAGCGACTAAGCACGCACACACAGAAGGGTCAAATTGCCTAGGTTTGAATTCGCTCTGCTATTTACTGTATGTGGGACCTTGGACAAGTTGCTTGACTTCTCTAGTTCTCTGTTTCTTCTGGAAATGCAAGAAAGAGTATCTACCTCATAGAGTTACTGTGAGGACTGAGTTAATATGTATCAAGTAGCTGGTGTAGTATCTGGCACAAGTGTAGCTATTACTGATGAGAGTGTGCCCAGCAGGGAGAAGGGCACTGCTGAGTTCTCGGGTTGAACTGGCTTGGAGTCTGACTGGTTCCAGGATTTGCCAGTGATGGTGGTTGCCCTAGACTGGGTGTCCTAGAAGCGGGCCTTGAAACAAGGATTCACATGAAAGTCATTTACCAGAGATGCTCTCAGAAGCACCCTGTGGGAGGCAGCAATGTGGGCTGGGAAGGGAAGGGTCTGAGTGTGGGCATGGCGTCGGGCAGAGTAGTTTCTGTTTATGTAGCACAACCTAACTGTAGGCAAATGATACACTCTCACAGTGGTGTCCTGCAGTCACTGATATCTTAGAGCTCAGTTTTATTGAGCAAATGCCATTGTTCTAGGTACTGTGCCAAGTACTTACCGTAGTTTATCTCATCTGATTCTCAAGATCTGATGAGCTATTACATTATCACAATTGATACTAACAGGCAAATGAGACACCAGAGTTTCCATTTAAATAAATATCTGATGATGTTTGGGGCTTCTCAGGTGGCTCAGAGTCCCGGCTTCAGTCCCTGGGTTGGGAAGATCCCCTGGAGAAGGTCATGACAACCTACTCCAGTATTCCTGCCTGGAGAATTCTATGGACAGAGGAGCTTGGCGGGCTACAGTCCACGGAGTTGAAAGGAGCTGGACATGACCGAGTGAATGGGCACGCACTGATAATGTTTAATTTACTAAATTCTGCAGATGAAAAGTCTCCAAGACATATTATCGTCCTCTAAATAATGGCTGAGAAGATATGCACATTTATTTATCAACATGTTGGGTGATGCAAACTTCTCTAGTGCAGTGAAACCTGGGACATGTTTATCTGCAATAATTGCAGGGTTATTCATTCTTACGTGAGGCAATGTGTAATTGTGATGGAGCTTGAAGCCCTTGCTCTGGCAAGGCCCAAGGTCAGTGGCAGCCTGGAGGTTTCATCCTGAGCACCAAACCTTGCTTGAGTAGCTAGTACTTGGAAAAATAGTCGAGGTCATCTAGGCTTAGCAGGATAGACGGCCGGGATCACGCCTGCACGGCTATGGTGGTGGATTCGTCACGAAGTCTCCTCCGACTCTTGTGACCCAACGGACTGCAGGCTCCTCTGTGACTGTCTTAGTCCCTTTAGCTGCTATAACAAAAATACCATAAACGGAGTGACTTATAAATAATAGAAATTTCTTCCTCATGGTTCTGGAGGCTGGGAAGCTTAAGGCAAGGCACCCAGCAGATTACGTGTCTGCTGAAGACCAGCTTCTCAGTTCATAGACAGTCCTCTTCTTGCTCTGTCCTCACATGGCAGAAGGGGTGAGAGAGCTCTCTGGAACCTCTTTTATCCCAGTCACATGGGCTCCACCCTCATGACCTAATCACCCTTCCCAAGGGCTCATCTCCCAGTTCCACCACGTTGGGCATTCAGTTTCAACAAATGAATTTGGTGGGGAGGGGTTGGGGCACAGTACACAGACCACAGCAGACTGGGAGTGAACCGTATGTGCCAAACCTGTAAGAGCACGTCACCTCGAGGAAGCTTACGCTAATCATTTCATTCTGCAGATGAGCAACCTGAGACCCAAATGAGTCATTTACCCAAAACTGTAGTGAGAGACAAAGCTTGGATCATACACCTCAGCTTGTTGAGTCCAGGGCAGATGCTGTCAACCACTGCGGTCTTGTGACAGTCTCTTAACTTGACACCAGTCCTTGCCTGCCTTCAGGGAGCAGGGCATAATAGGGACCACTGCTGCCTTTAGACCCAAGATCCAAGTTCCATTCCAACCAACCCTAAAGCAACACACTCCTGCCAACCCCAGTGCTCCTGGGCACAGGGGTCCCAGCCTCCTGGAGGACAAGCAGGCTTTGAGGATGCCTGGCTTCAGCCCTGCCTGTCCAGTCCAGCAGTCCAGGGCACGTCCTTTGCCTTGGCTCACTCCGCCGTACCCCTCTACCCTCCCCACCCCCCTCAATCAGGGCAGCGCCAGCAGTCAGGGAGTCGGTGGCCCAGCATGCCAGCGCTCCCCTCCCCAGACCTAGGGCTCAGCTATTGATCCTGGCCCGCTCCCCGCAGCCTCCTCTGCCAAGAGAGGCAATTTACCACCAGCTACGCGGTCACGGGAGGGGCCCACCGCCCACAGGCGCTTTTACACTGCTATAAAAACCATTTAAAGGGCCACTTTGTGAGCCACAGCGCGGAGGAGGAGGAGCAAAGCAGCGGAAGCCGCGGATCCACAAGCCCTGAGCCTCCTTTCGAGCCCGCAATCAGGGCGGGGTGGGTGTGTGTGTGTGAAGGTTCTGGAAAGCCCCAGAATCTTTTCTGCCCGCTCCCCCATCTTCGGAAGAGGCTGCAGGAGCTGCGAGGCAGGGGCCCAGAGGAACCGCCCCGCACGCTGCCCGAGTGGGCAGGACCACAGCAGGATGCCCACTGACCTTTGTAAGTCAGATCACAAAGCCCGACCCTAACCCTCGGGTCACCGCTAGGTGCCTGCGCCCTGCTCTGTGCCAGGCAGCCCAGTACCCCTTGCTTCCCCTTCCGCCTCTGTAGCTGCCCTGGAAGGGAGTCTGTACAAGTATCATCATGCCCACGTCTCAGAGGGAAAACTGAGGCTCCAGGAAGTTAAGTGACTTGCTCAGGATTTCACAGCCTGGATTTAAACTCGGATAGTCCACCTCCAAAGCCAATGGTCTAATCACCTAAAGACTTTTGTCTTACCCACACTCTGATAAAAGCCATCACTTCAGCCCAAAAGCCAGCTGCGTAAGGACGACTTGGTTTACCAGCAGCTAAAGTGAAAGAACCTTCGGTCATAGGTAGGGAGCCATTAACATCACCCCGT
>SJYC01120441.1:0-28606 GCA_006408675.1 Madoqua kirkii
AATCCTTATCACCCTTGTCCTAAGTTACAAACAAAGCCCCAGCCCCAGCCCCGCCCCCAGCGCATTTCAGGCTATTCCTGCTTCTCAGGTATGTTGGCTCCTAAATGCCCTTCCCACTCTCCTCTGCCTGTTCAGCTGGCGCCACCTGCAGGTGGAGTTGGTCACTGTTTCTTTGGGGCCGCCAAAAGAAATTTACTCATTCATTCAGCGCGTTTTTCCACAGACATTTATTGATTTTTGCTCTGTGCCAGGAACACGGAACTGAGCTGGAGGCCGCGGGTTACAGGTACTTACAGTGTAGCAGGGAGACAGACATTTAAACAGGCAATTATGCAGGACAGACGGATAGTGAAAGGGGAGAGAAGCGAAGGAGGGCTGCCAGAGGAGGGCTGCCCTTACTCAGCCATCCTCTCCCCAGACGCCTTGAGCTGCTACATCAGTGTCTCCCACCAGAGAGACCAAGGGGCCCTTCGACTGAGAGTCCTCAAATTCCGCCTGGTGCTCAGGACCCTTAGTGGAACCCTTCCTGCTCTCGTTCTAGATTGACTGGTCCTTAGAAGAAGCAGCTCCTCCTCTTGGGCTGAATCTAACTTGTCTGCCTATAACCTGAGTTCCACACCAGCCTGGGTTTTCCAAGAGTTAGCTGCACAGGTGGTCCCATCTCTTGAATCATCAATATTTTTTTCACTTTCTCTCTGCCCCTAAGCATAATTCAGTGCCCTGAGCTAAACAAATGACCCTTGGCCATGCCACCATCTTTCTTTTTTCACTGCTACACTTCTCTGCAAAAAGTAACCTCTGTGCAAAGCCCCTGTATCCTCACTCTAAGCCAGTGTGTCTAATGCCAACAAAGCTGCCCCTCTTTAAGCATTTTGCTGTCTGCCAGCTGTGTGTCCTTTTACATGCATGAGTTCAGCCGTTTCTAACAGTCGTGTGAATTATGATCAGCCTTTATCTTACAAATGGAGAACTGAGGCTCTAGAAAGAGAGGGTGAAATAAATGGCTCAGTTATACCACTAGCCTCAAATCCTGCCTCTAACCATCTAGGCTTAATGAACTCTCCATGGGGACAGCCACTCATCATTCCCTACTGTACCCCCTGGTAGGTCTGAGGCACTTGATAAATATTTGTTAAATGAATAGATGTTCAAACCCTTTAATGACTTTTTGCCATTAATGATATTTTCTGCAAAGTTTTATAATTTAGTAATACATACATTTGGTAATAAGGTTATATGTATCATTGTGTCTCAGAGTCCCCGGATTCCTTTATGAATTAAGTATTTTGAAAAATAAAATAGAGTGGGATTCAATATAATTCTCAAGCCATCTATCTTGTGTCTTCATCCTTGCTGTCAAAATGCCAGTGCCTTCTTAAACAGGAGAGAATGCAGGCTACATATTAATTTGGTTTAGCTCATGGAGTACACTCAGGTATGCACAGCAAAAAAAAAAAAAAAAGGGGAGACAAATAATCAAAAGGGATGAATCTGGTAAGTCCTGTATGAAATAATGTAAGTCTGAAAATATTTATTGGGATAAACATACACATTAAAGAAAAATTATTCAGCAGACAGAAGGAAAAAAATTATATTCATGAGAATAAACTAATACACATTCATAAAATGTTTCAAAGAAACTAAAAATTATGTCAAAAATTCCCTTAGGCAAATCAAAGGAAATCTCCTGATAGTTATAGGTACAGGCAACCAGGTGAATTAGTTTCACATTAGTCACCACCAATCAGAATGGGTTAGGTTCTGCTGAAGTAACAACCCTCAATTCTCAGAGGCTTAACACAGTAAAGAGTGTTTCTTGCTCACTCCACACTTTCAACCTGGGTTGAATGAAGCTCTGCTCCAAGTTATCTTTATTCCAGGACCCAGACTGATAATACGCTTCTACTTGATATATTATTGAGATGTGGAAAACCATGTACCTAACATCAAGAGGAATGATATATGTCACTTCCGCTCACATTTGACTGACAGGAGCACATACTGCTTTATCTGAACTCAAAGAAGAGGCATGTATAACTCTCCTGCAGGGAAGGTTGCACATAACCCCTGAGCGCAGACAAACTGGATTTAAGTAAATGGGAATCTCACCTGGGTTTCCCAGGTGGCTCAGTGGTAAGAAATCTGCCTGCCAAGCAGAAGACACGAGTTCAATCCCTGGGTTGGAAAGATCCCTTGGAGGAGGAAATGGCAACCCACTCTAGTACTCTAGCCTGGGAAATCCCATGGACAGAAGAGCCTGGCAGGCTACAGTCCATGGGGTTTCAAAGAGTTGGACACAGCTGAATGACTGAGCATGCAAACGTGCAAATGGTTAATACTCTTTCCTTCCTCTCCTCCCTATACATTCTTCCTTTTAGGTTACAAATTTTAATGTGCATAAAGCCACTGGGAAATGAGTTACAATGCAGATTTCTGAGCTGTACCTCCAAAGAAGCTGATTTTGAAGGTCTGAACTGGTCCTCCGGGATCTGCATGGTCACTACAGGTAAACTTAATGTCTAGTGGTAGAAGGAACATTTTGAGCAACACTGATCTAATCTCAATGAAACTTGCTATGTGGATCCTTCTCATATCAAATGACCTTTCCTCACTCCTTGCTCAAGATGGATACAACCAAAATCCCTCAGAATATCTGTAACTTAGAAATTCAAGAGATACAATGACTACATGCAATGTGGGATTCCTGGACTGGATTCTGAAACAGAAAAGGGCATTCGGAGAAACACTGACTGACACTGCACTTCCCTTGTGGCTCAGCTGGTAAAGAACCCACCTGCAATGTGAGAGACCTGGGTTTGATCCCTAGGTTGCGAAGATCCTCTGCAGAAGGGAAAGGCTACCCCACTCCAGTATTCTGTCCTGGAGAATTCCAGGGACTGTATAGTCCATGGGGTCGCAAAGAGTTGGACAAGACAGAGTAACTTTCACTTTCACTGAGGAGAAATTTGACAGAACTGTACTGATGTTAATTTCCTGGTTTTGAGACTCAAACTGGTTATGTAGGATGTTAATGTTAGGTGAAACTGGATGAAGGGTACATAGGAATTTTCTACACTATTTTTTTTTCAACTTTCTGTGAATTTAAAATTGTTTCCAAATGAAAAGTTAAAAACAAAGTTATTATAAAGATATTCATCTCATGGGATCATGGTGATGTTAAAAGAGATGATACTAGTAAAGAACATGGTGCTGTATTGTACAATCTGTCTATGGCTCCCTACGGAACCCACGTAATGCCCTGCCTTCTGCAGGTACTTTCTCTATAAGTGCTTGACATGTTGAATTAGCTTGAGAAAAAGGAAAAACAAACGAACTTTATGTCATACCACTTCATTCGTATAATAACTCTGTGAAGACGGTATTTTACCTTCGTTTTACAGATGAGGTCTTGGAAGTACCACAGGGCTTACAGCTCACGGGCTTGAATGCAGTTTGTTTCTGCCCTGGCTGCAGAGAAAGCGCTCTCGCCCACAGCACTTCCAGCCCAGGGGAACAGCTGTTCGCTCTCTCCAGCACCACCCTCTCCAGCCTCCTGGTCTGTACTTTCAGAAAACAAGGCTGCTTTGCCAGTTTCCTGCTTCAGCATTTGGGTTTCATTAGCAAGCACAATTCTAATTGAACTTTTATTCACTAGCCACAACTTGGCAATTAATCAAGCTTTTCCCAAGCTCAGAGCCTATGTTCACTTCCTTTCACCAAGAGAGAAAAAAAAAAGAATGAAACCTCAATCCTCATTCCCAGGGCAATGTACCCTGCTCTTGTGCTGGTTTCCACATCTCCCTGTGTTCCCAGGACACTGTGCACTTAGTAATTTCTAAAGAAGACTGTTAGATTCAGATGGTAATCACAGTCCCCTTCTAACACATTCCCTGGACTCCTGGCCTCATTAGAAATCCTCTCATCACTTGCTTCCAGCCTCTCACTTGCAAGTAAATGCTGGTGTCTGCTCTCCTTCCTGCCAGAATCTCAAGACACCTCGTTTACTTTTTTCTTAATGTAACATTTATTGTTGTCTCCCCAGCTCTCTGATTAAAGACAGAATAATGTTTCTTGCAGAAAAATCAGAAAATGTGAAAAATCACAAAGAGGATAGAACTGAATCATAATGCCTGCCACCAGGAAAAAATAAGCACAGCTAATATATGGAGATGCAAGTGATCTTTAATTTTCTTGAATACAGCTTTTGTGTAAATTTTCCATTAGATGTCAAAACTCCTAATTCAGAGATCTAAAATGCAAGTAAAAACAGTGTTAGTATCACCACATCACATAATTCCAGGGTATAACATTCATATTAGTCTATGGGGGAATGATACCCTCTGAACTTGTGTAGTATACAATGTGTGCAGTTGTTCTTAGTAACTGTGTACAAGGCCTGAGCCTGGAAATTGTAGGTGAACTAAAGGATGAGGGCAGCGCCTGAAAATTGTTGTAACGGAGGGATATGACATTGTACAGGAGGCGGTGACCAAAACCAACCCAAAGAAAAAGAAATACAAGATGACAAGGAGGGGGAGGCCTCATCCTTTGTCTGAGGAGGCCTTACAAATAGCTGAGAAAAGAAGAGAAGCCAAAGGCAAAGGAGAAAGGGAAAGATATACCCAACTGAATGCAGAATTCCAGGGAATAACAAGGAGAGATAAGAACGCCTTCTTAAATGAACAATACAAAGAAATAGAGGAAAACAACAGAATGGGAAAGACTAAAGATCTCTTTGACAAAACTGGAGATACCAAAACTGGAGATATCAAGGGAACATTTCCTGCTGGGCACAATAAAGAAGCAGTAAGGACCTAACAGAAGCAAAAGAGATTATGAAGAGGTGGCAAGAGCACACACAACTATACACAAAATGTTGGACCTGGATGATCACGATGGTGTGGTCACAAACCAAGACCCAGACATTTTGGCGTATGAAGTCAAGCGGGTCTTAGAAAGCATTACAACAAACAAAGCTAGTGGAGGTGATGGAATTCCAGCTGAGCTATTTAAAATCCAAAAAGATGATGCTGTTAAAAGTGCTGAACTCAATATGTCAGCAAATTTGGGAAACTCAAGAGTGGTCACAGGACTGGAAAAGGTCAGTTTTCATTCCAATCCTCAAAAAAGGCAATGCCAAAGAATATTCAAACTACCACACAATTGCGCTCATTTCACATGCTGACAAGATAATGTTCAAAATCCTTCAAGCTAGGCTTCAGTGGTACGTGAACCAAATTTCCAGATGTACCAGCTGGATTTAGAAAAGGCAGAGAAACCAAAGATCAATTTGCCAACATCTTTTGGATCATAGAAGAAGCGAGAGAATTCCTGAAAAACATCTACTCTGCTTCATTGACTATGCTAAAGCCTTTGACTCGGTGGATCACAACAAACTGTGGAAAATTCTTAAAGAGATAGGAATCCCAGACCACTTACCTGCCTCCTGAGAAACCTGTTTGCAGGTCATGAAGCAACAGTTAGAACTGGACATGGAACAACAGACTCATTAAAAATTGGGAAAGGAGTATGTCAAGGCTGTGTATTGTCACCTTGCTGATTTAACTTCTATGCAGAGTACATCATGTGAAATAGCAGGCTGGAGGAATCACAAGCTGGAATCAGGACTGCCAGGAGAAATATCCACAACCTCAGATATGCAGATGATACCACTCTAATGGAAGAAAGGGAAGATGAATTAAAGAGCCTCTTGAAGGTGAAAGAGGAGAGTGAAAAAGCTGCTTAAAACTCAGCATTCAAAAAACTAAGGTCATGGCATCTTGTCCCATCACTTCAAGGCAAATAGATGGGGGGAAAGTGGCAACAGTGACATTTTATTTTCTTTGGTTTCAAAATCCTTGCAGATGGTGACGGCAGCTGTGAAATAAAAAGACACTTAACTTGCTCCTTGGAAGAAAAACTATGACCAACCTAGACAGCATACTAAAAAGCAAAGACATCACTTTGCCAACAAAGGTCCATCTAGTCAAAGATATAGTTTTTTCAGTAGTCATGTATGGATGTGAGAGTTGGACCATAAAGAAGGCTGAGCACCCAAGAACTGATGCTTTTGAACTGTGGTGTTGGAGAAGACTCTTGAGAGTCCCTAGGAGTGCAAGGAGATCCAACCAGTCAATCCTAAAGGAAATCAACCCTGAATATTCACTGGAAGAACCAATGCTGAAGCTGAAGCTCCAGTACTTTGGCCACCTGATGTGAAGAGTCAACTCATTTGAAAAGACACTGATGCTGGGAAATATTGAGGGCAGGAGGAGGAGAGGACAACAGGGGGATGAGATGATTGGATGCCATCAATGATTCACTGGACATGAGTTTGGGCAAACTGGGGGATAGTGAAGGACAGGAAAGCCTGGCGTGCTGCAGTCCATGGAGTCACAGAAGGTCAGACACCACTTAGTGACTGAACCACAACACAGAAATATGAGACCTGAGATCAGAATCCTAAGATTTTCTTTTTCAAAGGGAGCTAGAAATTTGGATTTTTAAATAAAATAACCAAAATTTTAAATGCTAATTCAATTTTTAAAACCCACTGTGCTAAACAGACAGGCCTAATCTGGACTTTGAGATATCTGCTGCTAAGTCACTTCAGTTGTGTCTGACTCTGTGCAACCCCACAGATGGCAGCCCACCAGGCTTCTCTGTCCCTGGGAGTCTCCAGGCAAGAATATTGGAGTGGGTTGCCGTCTAGTGACTGAAAATGGTTTCACATCATCCCAGGGCCTTCCACTGTCCCAGTCCAGCTTCTCCCCCTCCTACTTCCACCAGATATTGTGCCAACTTTCGCATATTGCGCATGAGGGCTCATTTCCTCACCGCTTGACCAACAGTAGATTCAGAACTAGATTGTAGGACAAGACACCGAAACACTCAACTGAGCATCAATCACAGCATCAGTGGAGGACTCAAGTGTTACTGAACATTGTATTCACCAAAGTTCCTCTCAAGGAGAAGTTCATGTATGGCTGGAAGGAATATGCCGATGAGTCATTTGTAGAGGAAGAGAGAAACACTTCAAAGAGGCTTATTAAGGACCAAATAGGTGGGCATTAAACTGGTAAAGGAAGTTCCAAATAACTGCAGGGGTGTTATTTTGCTCAATGGGCATGCAAGTTCAGGGTCAGAGCTGAATTGTTGGGGCACAAAGAGAGAGGCTGAAGACTAATGTGAATCATCCTCCTTTTCCAGTCCTCCACTTAGCACTCAGCCAATACACTTAATAATGACTGAATATCAGTTTCATCATGTAGAGTATTTTGTATTAACTGGAAGAGTGTATGTGATAAGCTGATAACTGAAAAAAAGCACACTGAAGAGCAATATATTTTGTATTCCCCACTTTTTGAAGAAATCCTTTTGAAAGTGAAGGGATGAATTGGGAGATTGGGGTTGACATGTATATATTACTATGTATAAAATAGATAACTAATGAAAACCTACTTTATAGCACAGCTCGACTCAATGCTCTGTGGTACCCCAAATGGGAAGGAAATCCAAAAAGAGAGAGATTTATGTATACAAATAGCTGATTCACTTTGCTATACAGCAGAAACTAACAGTATTGTAAAGCGGCTATACTCCAATAAAAGTTAAAAAAAAAAAACTGTGTAAGTACTCATATGTTTCTAGATGTCTATGAAAGCAAAGAAAAATATGGAAGACATACATTTTTTAAACAATTATTTTATTGAAGTATAGTTGATTTACAATGTTGAATTAATTTCTGTTGTACAGAAATAAATAAATACGTATTCTTTTTCATATTATTTTCCAGTGTGGCTTATCACAGGATCCTGAATATAGCTGCCTATGCCATACAATAGGACCTTGTTGTTTATCCATCCTATATATAATAGTTTGCAAATGCTGATCCCAAACTCCCAACCCATTCCTCCCCCACCCCCAATTTTCGATACTATTTATTAGGGATAATTAGTTTGTATAGAGGAAGAAAAGATTGTTGATTTTACTTTAATGCTTGACTCATATCAGTTGTTTGAATTATTTCAACAAGCACATATAACTTTTATAATGCTGAAGTTTTAAAACTAGGCTTGAAGAGCCACTAAATTTAACATGCCCAGAGAAGAGCACATGTGTCAGACCATGTTTGACTAGATATTATTTTTGAAAAACAGTTAGATATTGATGACATGGAAACCATAATAAGGATCTCTTTTTGCCCTTGACTATATGAGATTATTTCTAGTATTAATATTTTTGCTTTAAGTTAATGAAGTATTATCAGGTAGAAATTCTTCATTATATTAAGGAGCTACACCTTTATTCCAATTTTATCTAGAGTTTTTAAGAAAAGTAAGTATTAAAGACTCAATTTTTTTTAAAACAAAATCTACAGAGCTGATCATTTGGTTTCCCTCTATGTACTTATTGATATAACCAGATGTGTTTATAACTTTCTGATATTAAACCATCCTTGCATTACAAGATTAAGCTTCACTGGGTTATGCTTTAGTGTACTTCTAGTATAGTGTTAGAATCAACTTGATGAGATTTGATTTGATATTTTATTTAGGATTTTTGCATCCATGTTTAGAAGGAACTGTGGTTGGTAATATTCTTTTTTGTGTGATTTTAATCAGATATCAGCTATGCTACCTTCATAAAACAACTTGAGAAAGTTTTCTTCCTTTTATTTGTTCTGCCTGTTCAAGTAGTCTGGAAGTGACTTGCTATTTGTATGATTAAAAGAACTCATCCATATAGGAGGAGAGTTTGGGGGACAATGGATACATGTATATGGATGGCTGAGTCCCTTTGCTGTCCAGCTGAAACTGTCACAACATTATTAATTGTTTAAATACTCCAAAATAAAATAAAAAGTTTAAACCACACACACACAAAGAACTCATCCATAAAATTGTCCGAACATGGCATCTTTTGGGAAAGTGGAGTTTTGTTTACAACTTTTACTATTTTCTTCAAAGCTACTAGTCTCTTTATATCTTCCCATTTTTATTAATTTTATTCATTTGCATTTTTCTTGAAAAGAATCCATTTCATCTAGATTTTCAAATTCATTTCCACTGTATTATAATATCAGTTCAGTTAAGCTGTTCGTTCGTGTCTGACTCTTGGCGACCCCCTGGACTGCAGCATGCCAGGCTTCCCTGTCCATCACCAACTTCAGAGCTTGCTCAAACTCACATCTATCGAGTCAGTGATGCCATCCAACCATCTAATCCTCTGTCATCCCTTTCTCCTCTTGCCTTCAAACTTTCCCAGCGTTAGAGTCTTTTCCAGTGAGTTGGCTCTTTACATCAGGTGGCCAAAGTATTAGAGCTTCAGCATCAGTCCTTCCAATGAATACTCAGGACTGATTTCCTTTAGAATTGACTGGTTTGATCTCCTTGCTGTCCAAGGGACTCCTAAGAGTCTTCTCTAATACCACAGTTCAAAAGCATCGATTCTTTGATGCTCAGCTCTCTTTATAGTCCAACTCTCACATCCATTCATGACTACTGGAAAAACCATAGCTTTGACTAGATGGACCCTTGTCGACAAAGTGATGTCTCTGGTTTTTAATATGCTTACTAAGTTGGTCATAGCTTTTCTTCCAAGGAGCAAGTGTCTTTTAATTTCATGGCTGCAGTTACCATCTGCAGTGATTTTGGAGCCCCCAGAAAGAAAGGCTGTCACTGTTTCCATTGTTTCCCCTTCTATTTGCCAGGAAGTGATGAGACCAAATGCTGGGATCTTATTTTTTTGAATGTTGAGTTTCAAGCCAGCTTTTTCACTCTCCTCTTTCACTTTCATCAAGAGGCTGTTTAGTTCCTTTCTAATTCTTTTAAAATATCCTTTAATTTCACACTTCTTATTCCCTTCCCACTCTGAATTTTGCTGACTGGTCATTTTAATGAGTCAGGTTTTGGATGTAGCTATCAATGGTTATTAGCCTTGTAATTTCTAGTTCAGTTTATGATTGTTCTTTTTTGTAAAGTCCTCTCTCTTGCTTTCCTTGTGTTTATTTTATTGACCTTATCTTTCTAATTCTTGAGGTCAATGCTCATTTCATTTGTTTCACTTTATGCTTGTTTAATGACTAAAGCATTTAAAGCAGTTATTTTCCCTGAATTCAGCTTTAGCTGATCCCCTGAAATCAAAGATGTTGCATTTCATTTTCACTTTCTTTGAAATGGTTTATATCCACAGCTGAGTTTTAAGGAGAGAGCTTTATGGTTGCTTTTTAAAATAACTGTTTCGAAATTATTTTAAATTAAAAATAGGTTGATTATACAAAGCAGAAAGAAGGGGAAAATCCTCCAGAATTCTACTGTTCAAATGCTTATATACATCTTTCCAATCATTGGTGCATATGGTTGCTTCTTTCCTTTACTTTAAAAATATATGTTATCTATTTTGTTTTAAAAGCTACTTTGTTTCCTAACTATTGTATGTGTGCTTATCAGGAACTCTTGCTGCTCTTGAGGGGCTGTGGACTTTGGGGGTCCTACAGTAACTTATATGAACATAGAGATTGTTTGACAGGTAGATTTTTAGATTTTATGAGTTCCTTCCTTTTGAGAGACAGAAAAAGGAACTATGACAAAGATTTCATATATGAAAATATTGCTTTGCCTCCATCTCCTTTCAATAACGACCTCTTCATCAAGCTTAAAGACGAAAGACTCAGGAAATGGCTCATCATGTCCTCCTGTCCAGGACACCTGCCTGCTTCCCAGTATCTCCAGATTTACAACCAGACCATCCTTTACCAACCAGGCAAATCACATGACTCTGTGGGAGCCTCACTTTCTGCATTTGTAAAATGAGGACAATCGTAGTCCCTCACTCATCAAACAGCAGTGAACTGGATTTCCCTGGTGGTCCAATGGTTAAGCATCCACTTGCCAACACAAGGGAGGTGGGTTTGATCCCTGGTTGGGGAACTAAGATCCCACATGCCTTGGGGGAACTAAGCCCACCTGCTGCAACTACTGAGCCTGTGCACCATAGCAGAGGAGCCTCTTCTCTACAACTAGAGAAGCTCATGAGCCACAACAAAGACCCAGTGCAGTCAAAAAAATGTCAAACAACAACAATGGTGATTTTTACACAAAATAATGCAGAGAAAGCACGTACCACAGGGTCTGGCACCTAATAAATACTCACTAAATGATGGCTGTTGTTACTGTCACCGATCCCCCTACTTTCCAAACAAGCAACAAGAATAAAGGTCTCACTTCTCAGCTGAGACTGGGGGGATCTCAATGCCAGCTACTCACTGCAGTCTTACAAAAGCAATTAAAGCTTGCTGTGATCGCAAGTCTTGATCGTCCTTGAAGCCCAAGTTACCCTGTTGAGAGAGGACGCCCATGCCCTTGCACCCGTTGCTGTGCTGTTTATTATGCCAGAGAGGCGGCTCGGACTCATTACTGCTGCGGAATACAGGCCCCTAGGGGCTGAAGTGGAGCTGGATAATTACCAACAGATCCCTAATAGGTATGGACTCAACGGAAACAAGTCAATCAGAAATGAGGCATTTATGTCTAAACTATTCCAGTCCACGCTTGGGGGCACCGCAGACTGCTAATGAGGGCGACACTCCCAAGGCCAAGGGCCCTGACCACCAGCTCCACCCCTGAGAGCCCTGTGCTTTAGAGGATCTGGACGTCCCTCCTCCTGATCTATGCAGCAGCTTGCCTTTGGGAGAACTAAGCAGCAAGCTGATTTGGTTTAATACCAAAATCTCTGTCTTGACGGCCTGGCCCAGTAAAAGATCTGGTTCTCTCAGAAATTCCACCTTCAAGAGAAATCTCTCAAAATTAGCTTCCCACTCTGTTCTTCTTTCCTTCAGGTCCTGCCCAGCTGCCTGTCTCCTCCTCCATCCTTATCACAGGTAGCATCCTTTTAAAACTCTGCAGTAACTTTTGGAAACCACTTCACCTCCGCTCCCCAGTTCTCTCAGAGCTGCAGCATTGCCTTGAGGTAATGTGGCTTTCTTTTTTTTTACCGTTTTAATATTTTTTAATTGAAGTATAGTCGATTTACCATTAATGTCATATTTATTTCTGCTGTACAGAAAAGTGCCTCAGTTATACATACATATATATATACATACATGCTTTTTTATATTCTGTTACGTTATGATTTATCACATGATATTGATTAGAGATCCCTGTGCTATACAGTAGGACCTTGTTGTTTTTCCGTTCTAAATATGCTGCTGCTAAGTTGCTTTAGTCGTGTCCGACTGTGCGACCCCATAGACGGCAGCCCACCAGGCTCCTCCGTCCCTGGGATTCTCCAGGCAAGAACACTGGAGTGGGTTGCCATTTCCTTCTCCAATGCAGGAAAGTGAAAAGTGAAAGTGAAGTCGCTCAGTCGTGTCCAACTCTTAGCGACCCCATGGACTGCAGCCCACCAGGCTCCTCCATCCATGAGATTCTCCAGGCAAGAATACTGGAGTGGGGTGCCATTGCCTTCTCCACTATATATATATAATAGTTTATACTTGCTCAGCCCAACCTCCCGCTCCATCCCTCCCTCAACTGCCTTCCCCTTGGCAACCACCTGTCTGTTTCATGGATAGGTTCATTTGTGCCATATTTTAGATGTCACAAACAAGTGATATCATATGGTATTTGTCTTTCTTCCTGCCTTGTTTCACTTAGAATGATAGCTCTAGTTGCATCCGTGTTGTTGCAAATGACATCATTTCCTTCTTTTTATATGACTGAGGAGTATTCTATTGCATATATGTGTGCTCAGTTGCTCAGTCATGGCCAGCTCTTTGTGACCCCATAGACTGTAGCCACCAGGCTCCTCTGTCCATGGACTTCTCCAGGCAAGAGTACTGGCATGGGTTGCCACTGCCTCCTCCGCTGTATGTATGCACGTCTTTATCCACTCATCTGTCTATGCACATCTAGGTTGTTTCCGTGTCTTGGCTATTGCGAATAGTGCTGCTATGACATACGGGTGCACTTATCCTTCTGAAATATATTTCTGCCAGGATATATGTAATATAACTTCATTTCTAACATTTGCTATCAGTACAGCATGTACACATGCAATTTAATGTAAAACATAACTGATTAGAGTTCTTGCTGAACTGCACCCCTCCACCCCAAAAGTAAGAATTGCAGTCCACAAATTAGAGCTGCCAGAAATTAAGTTTTCTGGATGGTTCTGAGGCTGATCTTTATTGGTATCCCAATAAAGACACATTTCCTTTGGGTGGTAGAAACACAATCTCACCAAACTGGGGAGGCCCCCTCACTTGTGCCCTGGATGCGTAAGACACTTTTATTCTGGGGGCAGAAGGATCAAGTGCCAGAGAGTGAATCTGGTCCTTGGTCACTGCCCACCATGCATGCTGGCATCCTTCAAGCCACGCTGCTCCTCCCCTGACTTGGTCATCAGCCATAATCAACGCAGAGTACTTTCTGAGACTTGCACATTCCCATGGCAGTCTCCCTGGGCAATCACTCAGCTATGTCCAAGCCCTTCTCCCCAGATAGCACACATTCACCTGCTCTTCTGTGGTACCACCCCTCCTCAGAAGCATTAAAAGCCACCAACTTCATGGACAAGGAAGGACAGTGAATCCTTGGGTTAATACCTAAAATAAGTATTTTCTTGGAAAGGTTGTAAAGGGAAATGGTAGGTGATTAGAAGTTGGTCAGAGGTCCAAAAGGATCTTACTGTTTGGGAAGCATCTGTTCCATGAGTACAGCTGGACACAGCTAGTGGCCCCGGAAGGAATGACATAAGGTGGATCATTAAAGGAGAAGATGGACATGGAAATTACCATTAGGAGGGAGCTTCCACTGGGTTCAAAAGCCTTCAGTGGTTTTTTAATTCCAAAATTCCATAGTTTCTAGGACTAGAAGTAAAGAAGTATAAAAGTATACACACGAGGAGGGATAAATAATTCTACATGGGTAAAAGAAGCAGCTTTTTTCTCCCCTAAGGCTGTGGGGACACGTGTGATTATGTGTCATACACCTAACAGTTGGGTCCACATGGTGGCTTCCCTACCCCTCTCATTTGTTTCTGGAACAAATTGTGTGTCAAGACCCACAGACTATGGAGACCTTGAGCAAAAGTCAGAATCAGCCAAAGCCTCTTGAAAAGAATTAGTCTGATCCAGAAATTTGAAGGCAGTTCATGCCACCAGAAATAGCTTGGTCAACTGTCCTCTAGATCTTTTCTATCCATACGTTATCCTGAGCTCCTTCCCACTAACTCTTGCAACTCCCAGCAAAAATGGAGCCATGCCATCAGACCACCTCTAGTCTCATCACTGACATCCTGGACATACTCTCACAGCTTGGGTAACTTCAGTGTCCATGAGATGGCCTGTCCAAAAAAAAAAAAAAGCCCCATTGTTGAGCTCTGCAACTTTGATGTTTCCCTGCACTAACTTGAGTGTACCTTGAACTTCTCAGCATCTCCTGGAAGTGCCCTGTGTCATAAATGTGAAGTTCTCCAGCTGTAATCTTATTTTCTCCACTGCTCCAATGACACTGAGATCTTCAGGGTCTTGATTGCTTTTTTCTTACCTGTGAGCATCTTCCAGATTCAAATCCTTCCCTAACCAGCCTAGACCTCACAGTCTCTCCTTTCAGCTAACTGCCTGCTGCCCAGGTTCTCAATTCCCCGCTGCTCTGACACCAGAATTCATTTAAGAGGCTGAGAACCACCACACAAATGTCACTAGAGTGCCTGATCCCTACCATCAATTTCACTCTTCAGCCTGCCAGGGAATCAGCAGAAGAATGAAGTCAAGTATAAGTATGTTTTGGCTTAATTGTCAGACGGAATCAGGTCTTTTCACTTCACTGTGATGCTGGTGCTTGTACCGAGGAGAACCTATAATGGAGGTAAAACCAACCATTGCCTCAGACACAAACAGCAGCAAGGTTCTGTTTTAATAGATTCAATGGACTGTGAAGCTGTTGCCACTGTTCCATTTGCTAGACCACCATGCCTGCCCTGGGGACAGTTTCCAAGGCTTGGAATTGATTCCTCACCACCTGACAGTGGAGCCTGGTGGCAGCATTCCCCAAAGGCCCTCACAGGTCACTGTGTCCTAGCACAAGGGCCTCAGTAAGCAAGGGGGTGTCCGTGTATAGAGGGATTAGCACACAGGGGCCAGGTCAGATCACACGTCCAGAGGCATTCTCAACTCTAGAGTGAGGATGAGGTTGGTCCCTTTGACAAGAGGTCTCCCCAGTTTGGGGGATTAAGAGCAAACCAACATCTTTGTTTATGGGCAAGATTTACTCACACGGACCACAGAAGAGGGACTCAAAGAGAGGCAAGCTTTAATTTGCCCCCAGTATAAGCACATTTGACGTTTCTTACTAAAATGCATGTAATACATTACACTCGAATTCCTTCAACAATGATACAGCTGCATTACTCCATCCAGTTGAACTGTAGCCATCAGACCATGGATCATTCCAACACTCAGCCCTCAGGGGTGCCTTGGGAATCCCTGAACCATGTCTCACCTTGGTGGCCTGAGTGACAGGTCTCATTTGGCTTGTCTGTCTTTAATATTCACACTGTGACGTGGTTACTCACTTCCTCCCCACTCCCTGTTGACAAACCCTTGGCACAGGCAATAGGAAATGAATGAATGGGAGGCCAAATTTAGTGGAATTAGTGGGACTTATAACCATGAGAAATGCTGGGCTGGAGGAAGCACAAGCTGGAATCAAGATTGCCAGGAGAAATATCAATAACCTTAGAAATGCAGATGACACCACCCTTATGGCAGAAAGTGAAGAGGAACTAAAAAGCCTCTTGATGAAAGTGAAAGAGGAGAGTGAAAAAGTTGGCTTAAAGCTCAACATTCAGAAAATGAAGATTATGGCATCTGGTCCTGTCACTTCGTGGGAAATAGATGGGGAAACAGTGGAAACAGTGTCAGACTTTATCTTTTGGGCTCCAAAATCACTGCAGATGGTGACTGCAGCCATGAAATTAAAAGATGCTTACTCCTTGGGAGAAAAGTTATGACCAACCTAGATAGCATATTGAAAAGCAGAGACATTACTTTGCCAACTAAGTCCATCTAGTCAAGGCTATGGTTTTTCCAGTGGTCATGTATGGATGTGAGAGTTGGACTGTGAAGAAAGCGGAGTGCTAAAGAATTGATGCTTTTGAACTGTGGTGTTGGAGAAGACTCTTGAGAGTCCCTTGGACTGCAAGGAGATCCAACCAGTCCATTCTGAAGGAGATCAGCCTGGAATTTCTTTGGAAGGAATGATGCTAAAGCTGAAACTCCAGTACTTTGGCTATCTCATGCGAAGAGTTGACTCACTGGAAAAGACTCTGATGCTGGGAGGGATTGGGGGCAGGAGGGGAAGGGGATAACAGAGGATGAGATGGCTGGATGGCATCACCGACTCGATGGACGTGAGTCTGAGTGAACTCTGGGAGATGGTGATGGACAGGGAGGCCTGGTGTGCTGTGATTCATGGGGTCGCAAAGAGTCGGACACAGCTGAGCGACTGAACTGAACTGAACTGATAACCACTATGGGATCCCAGAGCTGTGCTCTAGCCATGTTTCTCATTTCCCTGGTGGCTCAGTGGTAAAGAATTCACCTGCAATGCAGGATACATGGGTTTGCTCCCTTGGTCAGGAAGATCCACCGGAGGAGGGCATGGCAACGTGACATGACTGAAGCGACTGAGCACGCACATGAGATAACAAAGAACTGAAACAGGGGCCATAGTAGGTGCTCAGCAGTGGCTTTTTGGGCAATAATGTAAAGTTGTGTAGGGCAGTGGCTCAAAACATGGATTCTAGAACTAGATTCCTTTTTTCCAAGTCCAGCTCTATTACCTACATGCTGCATGATCTTGACTTAATTACTTTAGTGTCTCTGTGGCTCAGTGTCTCCTCCTTGAAATGGGGACCATAATAGTCACTATCCCACTGGACTGTTGTGTACACCAGTTAGCACATAGAAAGCAGTCAGTAAATTTTAGCTAAATTATTGACAAGCTGATGACATTGACAGAGGACTAAGGAGCCATTGGATCCTACCTTCATGCCCCCCTTCTCCCTGTCTTTTTAGCCCTATCTGTCCTAAAAATAACCCAACCCAGGATCCATGCACACTTGTCATCTCAACCGAGATGCTGACATTTTCATACTTGCTTGGATTGGCTTCTGTAATGAATTAAAGATGGGCACAGACTCCTTGGTACTCCCTTCCATTGATTACCCAGCTCTTGAATCTGGAATGCTCTTAATGACTTGCTTGGCCAATAAAGTGGTAGTGTTAGTCGCTCAGCATGTCCAGCTCTTTGTGACCCCATGGACTGTGGCCCGTCAGGCTCCTCTGTCCATGGGATTCTTTAGGCAAGAATATTGGAGTGGATTACCCTTCCTGTCTCCAGATCATCTTTCTGACCCAGGGATAGAACTCGGGTCTCCTGCATTGCAGGCAGATTCTTTACCATCTAAGCTACAGGCAAAAATGATGATCTGGGTCTTCTGAATCTAGGTCATAAGAAATCTCTCAGCTTCTGCTTGGATCTTATGAACACTTACCCTTGAGATGCCCCTTCTCAGAACCCAGCTACCATGCTGTGTAGCCCAAGCTACACAAAGAGGTCATGCATAGCCCACAGAAAAGTCAGAGGTTTGTTTAGAATCCCTGAGGGGTTTAAGCAGTCCAAGTCTTCGAGAAATCCTAGCGCAGGAGTCATAGTCATAGTTAGGTCTGCCTCAGTGAAGCGGGGAAGCAGGGGGTGAGCAAAACCTGAAGAAGCTGCAAATGTTTCTTCTCGCCCCTTCAGTACAGCATAAACACTTCCCAAGGGAGCACCTTGGACCGGGCTCACTCAGCTGCATCCTGAGATCTGCCTTTCCCATAGCTGTCTGCATCTCTTGGTGTTTCCCACTGTGTTTTCATTATCTATTCCTTTTCTTTCCCCTTTATTACAATCCCTTTTGCGGCACAACTATCCCAACCTTATGACACATAGCCCTCCCTCACAGGACCCCTACTCAATGTGATAACCACTCTAAATGCAGTTTGACCACTTTGGCTGAAGCTGTATGTCACATGAAATTCCTGACAGCAAGGATGGATCAGCCACCCTCAGACCAGGTGTCTAGCCCTGGGCAGTCAATACTAGGAAGGCCAGCCCCACATGCTGATATGGAGAAGTTCCTCTTAGCTGGGGCAGATGGAGCAGCAAGTCAAGGGCTTGGATACTGGGGGAACCAGTCGGAGAATGGCTCTGTTACTGTGGCTGCGGTGATCAGCTTCCATCTCAGATCTTCTCCTGTCTTCCTGTATCGAATGAAGTAGTTCTATCAGGCAGAGATGGGAGAGGGGAGCGCACCCAGTAAGTGTTCCAGAATCTTAGAGAAGCATGTGAAATTTGGCAAAGGAAACTTGCCTCATTTCTTTTAATCCTCGAACAATTCTATCCAATAGGAATGAACATCACCCTCACCGTACAGGTGGTGAAGCAGAGGTGTGTCAAGGTGAAGGGCACATCCAAGCTCAGAAGGCCAGTACCTGACTCCGCTGGGACCCAGACATAGATCTGTTTGCCCTCAAAGCCTGTGTTCTAAATCATTCTCTGCCTCTCTTATCTAGGCCCTGGTCTGTGTGCCCAGGAGGAAAACAATATAAAATAAAAGAGGCTGAGAAATGCTGGAAGAATCTATAGCGCCTCTTTCAGCACTGCGTCTTTTCTCTTACACTTTAATATCTTGTTCTGTTAAGCATTTCAGGACATTGGGGGCTGGGAAAGTAAGTGACAGTGAGCTGGTGTAAACCAAAGGGCTCAAGGAGAGATTACTGCTCACGATGACACACCCCCATGGGATGATTTCATGATATCACGCAATACGAGGCTCAGGGAGATGGCTCCGTCTCTCTCCTTTAATACCGTTCAGTGGAAATTTGTTAAAGAAATAGACCTGCATCAGCCTCTGCAGCTGGGGAAGCGGGCAAAGGCCCTGGTCTCGGTAACCCTTTGGGCCCCTGCAGAGCATGTGCGGGGTCCTGGCTGGGCGATAAGCACCCCCATTAGCCAAGCTCCCCCTCTAATGAGCATGGCCCTGAGGAGGGAGGGCAGAGGCCTGGGTCAGCCGGAAGCGCTCTGCCCTCCCTACAGATCATGGTCTGGAGAACAGGCTTCACGGGGTCTCAAATGTGCATTTGAATTTCTGGCTCTATGCTGTCACTCCTTGGCTTGAATACAGATGAAGGCTGCTGAAATGCAGCAGCCACTGCGGGGAGGAAGCCGGCTCCAGCCTTCTTAATGTGTGCCCAGAGAGGAGGGAGAATCCTTCCCCCCAGGGGTTCTCAGCTGAGGTTCCCCCAGACCAGAATACACTTAGGGCAAAAGCATCAGAGGGTGCACACAGTGCGAGGGGTGGGGAATACTGATTGCAGTCAGTGTTCAGTACTTATATTAATGCCAATAGACATTGGCATTAATTTAAAAATTTTTTTTGTTTTAATCACATGTAGGTTAAGTAGTAGACATCATAATCTAATAATTATAAAATAGCTCCTCTAATTATAGCACTTACTGTGTACCAGTCCCCATTCTGAGAATTTTTTAGATAATAATTCATTTAATGATGTAACATTTAAAGTCACATGATCTATTTTTACACTCATTTTACAGATGAAGAAATTAAGGCACAGAAAGATTAAGGAATTTTTCTCAGGTTAAACTATTAAATGGTAAGACTAGGATTTCAACCTAAACAAATATGCCCACAGTTGTATCAGTTAGATTTTGCTACATAACCAATGATCCCAAACTGAATGGCTTTAAATAGCACCCACTTATTCTTCTCATAGTTCTGTGACTTGGCAGGCTGATACTTTTGGTTGGGCCAGCTCAGCTGATCTCTGTGGTCAGCTGGCAGCTCAACCCGGGCTGGATGGTCTAGGACAGCTTTACCCAGATGGCTGGTAGTTGGAGGCAAGTCAGCTGGGGTGATGGGATGACTTGGCTGTGTGTTACCCATCATGCAGCGGGCTACCCTGACTTACTCACGTGGAGGTGGATGGTCACAGGGATCCCGAGAGGGATGAGAGGGGGAGTATTCGGATAAGCAAGGGTGTTTTGAGCTTTAGCTTGTGTCCTGTTTGCCAATGTGCCACTGGCCAGAGCGAGTTACAAGGCCAGCCCACAGTCAGTGTGGGAGGGGACTACCCAAGGTCAGGGACACAGGAGGGCAAGAATTAGGGGATATTTTTTACAATATTCTTGGTTCTGAAACACTTAACTAAACTACCTCTTAGACATCTATAGTCTTAACCTAACTCTGTCTCTCAACGGAGCCCAGAGCAAGAACAGCCAGGAGGAATCTTACAGCCAAAAAGCACCAGATACTGTTCATGCATGCGTAAGTCACCCCTTCCTCCCAACACTCCACCCAGTCAGCAGCCCACCACTGTGTGAAGATAGAATCTGACTAAGTGTCCATGAAAGGAAATGGGTTGCCAGCAGGGCGTTCTGAGTCCAGTTGCCTGAGGTGAACTCTGGGGCCTTGGGCAGATCACCTCATCTCTCTGGGCCTTGTGATTTTATTCTGTTTATTGCAATAGCCCCATTCACTCAATACACATTTATTCGCTTCCCACTGTGTGCTAAGCATCGTGTTGGACAGCACAGATAGAGTTGTGAAAATAGACAGATCTGCCCCTCTTGAAGCATTTAGTGTAATGGGAAATTGATGTTAATCTAATCATCTCAGTAATGAGCATATAATTGCAGACCAAGGTAAGTGCTCCGATAGACAAAAGTCCAGTTCTATGAGAAGTTACCACCAAGGAACTGGTATAGACCTTGCGAAGGAGGAATAAAGGAAGGTCCCCCTCAATGGAAGTATAGTTGAGAGGAAGCTAACTTGGAGGACCAGGGAGATGACGTGAAACCCAGAGTGACTGGGACACAATTCTCCATAGATCTTGTGTGTTTCCTGATCACCTTTGTCCTGGGCTTGCTTTTCAAGGATATTTATACAGAAAACAGCCTTGGAAGATAGAGATAATAGCACCCCTCTGAGCTACGTGTAGATTGGCACATGGCCCAGTATAAAAGAATCAGGCTCCCTAAGCTCCAGGTTCCTTTCCTGTAATGCAGCCCACTGGGTGCACATTGTCACTTGGCCCTCTTCCCATCACCCTGGGGGAACTAGGGCTCAGGAAACCGAGCGAAATGATGACACTCTGGGCTCTGCTATTGCCCTGAGCGATAAACTGTCCCCTCGGGCTTCCCTGGTGGCTCAGAGGTTAAAGCGACTGCCTCCAATGCGGGAGACCCAGGTTCGATCCCTGGGTCGGGAAGATCCTCTGGAGAAGGAAATGGCAACCCACTCCAGTATTCCTGCCTAGAGAATCCTGTGGACAGAGAAGCCTGGTAGGCTACAGTCCACGGGGTCACAAAGAGTCGGACACGACTGAGCGACTTCACTTCACTTCACTTCTCTCTGACCCAGGTGTCTCGCATCTTCTGCCCGAGGCTGTGAAGCCAAGCTCACAGGTTAGCTCACAAGGATGGCAAAACTTAAGACCCCTCACAGTTCTTGAAATGCACAGGTTCTCAAAGTGACATAAAGTGAAGCCAGAGGATGATTCAAGCAGAGGAGAGAGGAAGGGAACAGAGCCCAAGCTGAAATCAATCTGTGGAAAGGCTTGGAGGTGATGGAGAGCAAGGAAATGAAGAACAAAATTTGTTCAGTGCCGTGGGAAGCTCGCAAGGATGGCAAAACTTAAGACCCCTCACAGTTCTTGAAATGCACAGGTTCTCAAAGTGACATAAAGTGAAGCCAGAGGATGATTCAAGCAGAGGAGAGAGGAAGGGAACAGAGCCCAAGCTGAAATCAATCTGTGGAAAGGCTTGGAGGTGATGGAGAGCAAGGAAATGAAGAACAAAATTTGTTCAGTGCCGTGGGAGGAGAAACCATGATGAAGAAGGGGAGTGAGAGGAAGCCAGGGTGCAGGGGAGGGTGCCGGCCACATTAAGCAGGAGACTTTATTCTAAAGGCAGTGTAAGCCTCTGAAGGATATTTCAGGCAGACTCTACTCCAAATCCATCAAGGGAGATTCTGAACGCCCCACCCCACAGCTTAGCCTCCAGAACCTTTTCTACCTCAACATCCCCCAGCAAATAGACTTAGATACAGCACAGGTTGGCATAGCAACTGATGATGTGGCTTTTTTCACTGGAGTTTTATTTTTACCAGCTCTAGATTGTGGTGCTGGCCTAGGTGTGTTCAGACAATTACAGGGCACTGGGCAGGGAAAAGAGAATTAGAGGGTCAACTTCCTTCTGGCTGACGATTGGACAATGACAAGAGGTAATTTTGTTTGGGAGACTGAGACCCCTAATCAGTCCCTTCTGGCCTGACAAAACTGCTTATCTAATCCAACAAGGCCAGGCTGCTTATAGGAAAGCAGCCTCTTTCCTATAATCCATGAAGCATGCAATGAGAGAGGCTACACCTGGAGTTTCAGACAGCGCTACTTCCTCTTATTAGCATGTACACAATGTGTACACTATATTTGAGGGTATACAGCATAGCATCAGAATGCCTGGCTTCAAACTCTGGCTTCCCTACCTACTAACTGTATGACTTCCATGGACTTCCACGTGTTCGTTGCTCAGTTGTGTCTGACTCTTTCTGACCCCATGGACTATAGCCTGCCAGGCTCCTCTGTCCATGTAATTCTCCAGGCAAGGATACTGGAGTGGGTAGCCTTTCCCTTCTGCAGGGGATCTTCCTGAGCCAGGGATCGAACATTGCCGGGTCTCCTGCATTGCAGGTGGATTCTTTACCATCTGAGCCAACAGATAAGAATTCTGACAAATGAATCATTCTTGCTTTAGTTTCCTTATCTGTCAAATGGGGCCTAATTCATAAGGTTATCATGAATATCAAAAAAGGATTAAATACATAAAATGTTTAGAGCAGTGTGTGGCACATAGTACATAAACATTAACTATCATTATCACTACTTATTTGAAATGTGCCTTCTCACAACCTCTGTCTTTCAAAAACTACTTACACCACTCCCACCTGAGCAGGCTTCATGCAGACAATTAACCTATAGTTAAAAAAATACCTGTAGTCACTTCAGTTCAGTTCAGTAGCTCAGTAGTGTCCGACTCTTTGCGACCCCACGAACCGCAACACGCCAGGCCTCCCTGTCCATCACCAACTCTCTGAGTCCACCCAAACCCATGTCCATTGAGTCAGTGATGCAATCCAACCATCTCATCCTCTGTGGTCCCCTTCTCCTCGTGCCCTCAGTCTTTCCCAGCATCAGGGTCTTTTCAAATGAGTGAGCACGTTGCATCAAGTGGCCAAAGTATTGGAGTTTCAGCTTCAACATCAGTCCTTCCAATGAACACCAGGACTGATTTCATTTAGAATGGACTGGTTGAATCTCCTTGCATCATAGTATTAACAAAAAAAATCCCTCATGGAGTCCATGGAATCATTACATTTTTAAAAAATTTTATTTATTTTTAATTGGAGGATGAATGCTTTACAATGTTGGAATCACTACGCTTTGATATTTGAAACCTGCTAAAATACAGTTTAGAGCTTACTTCAAACTAATTCATTGGTGACTCCCTAGTACTTACAAATTTTCCTTCCTAAAGAACACTTATGCTGCAGGGCAACTAGGCCGGTGAGTCACAACTACCGAGCCTGTGCTCTGGCGCCCATGAGTTGCAAATACTGAAGCCGGTGCCTAGAGTCTGCTCCACAAGAGAAGCCACTGCAATGAGAAGCCTGCGCACCCCAACAAAGAGTAGCCCCCACTCACTGTAACTAGAGAAAGCCAATATGCAGCAACGAAAACCCAACACTGTCAAAAATAGTTTTGTTATGTTTTTTTTTAAAAAGCACACATTTTAGACTTGGGAAGATCTCCCACAATTGTCTTAGGGCTCCAAGGTCTTCGAACTGGGGAGGTCCCAGTCAACCCACAGAACATGAGAAATAATGAACCAATATTTTTTTAAGACACTATCTTTTAGGATGCTTTGTACTCTGGAATAAATAAGATACAGATTTCCTCACCACAGCCCAGAGATTCTGGGGGGTAAGGTTTGGGCAGCTACTGTTAACTTGTGTCCCCAGGCAACTCGAATTTACATGGTTTTCATTTCCATCCCACACATTATTTTTTTAAGTCACTATCTTTTAAGATGCTTTGTACTCTGGAATAAATAAGATACAGATTTCCTCACCACAGCCCAGAGATTCTGGGGGGTAAGGTTTGGGCAGCTACTGTTAACTTGTGTCCCCAGGCAACTCGAATTTACATGGTTTTCATTTCCATCCCACCCTTTCCTGATGATAAGAATCACTTGGAGATTCCCAGGCCCCAACTCAGAACTTTTGAATCAGATAGTCCAGGGAAAAGCCAGGAATTGAGAGATTAAATATACAAGTGAACAACAGCCAGCCAATACATAAAATAGAACGCTGACCCATGGTCTTCAGCATCCAGCCCAGGAAACTAAAGAGCAAACCCTGTAGCCCTTAGCCCAAAAGAATCAGGCCTTAGGGCCAACCAGAGAAAGCCAAATACTCCCCTAGCCAATCACAGCATGCAACACTTCTCGTTGGCCCGCCCCCTGGTTTCTCCAAGCCAATCATCTCCAATCAGGGCACACCTGAAGCCTTCTCTTTTTTTCACTACAAAGCTTTACTTCTCCTCCACTGGCCTTTGAGTCACTGCCAAAACTCAAGTGATACTGGCTGACTCTTTCCCTAGAGCAAGCTCTAAATAAATAGCCTTTGCCTTTTCTCATTCGTGTGCTCTTCATTTATCCCCACAGAATGTATATATGTATTAAGAATAAGTGATTCTTACTGTCTGGGAAGTTTGGAAAACACCATCCCAGACCCTTGCTACTCACAGAGCGGTCCCCAGAGAAACAGCAAAAGCATCACCCGGGAGTCTCCTTAAAATGCACAGTCTCAGTTCCAGCCCCAGACCTGACTCAGAACCTGTATTTTAAGTCAGATCCCAGAGGTGACCCTCCAGCACTTTAAAGTGTGAAAAGCATTGACTGGGAGCATTGATATATGCATTAAAAATAAGTGATTCTTACTGTCTGGGAAGTTTGGAAAACACCATCCCAGACCCTTGCTACTCACAGAGCGGTCCCCAGAGAAACAGCAAAAGCATCACCCGGGAGTCTCCTTAAAATGCACAGTCTCAGTTCCAGCCCCAGACCTGACTCAGAACCTGTATTTTAAGTCAGATCCCAGAGGTGACCCTCCAGCACTTTAAAGTGTGAAAAGCATTGACTGGGAGCATTGATCCAGGTCAGCAGGTCGTATCCCTAGGTGCACGTAAGAATCCTTGGGGGGCTGTTTGAAAGACCAAAGACTCCCCCTACTCAGAATATCTGATTTAATTGGCCCTGGGCAGGGCTGGGCCTAAAACCTCCCCAGGTGATTCTCTCACGCAGCCAATGCTGCTAAGAACCACTGATTCAGGACAACGTTCCCACTCAAGTGTGTGTCAGAACCATCTGGAGGGCTCCCCAGGCTCTCAGAGGTCCAGGGTTTTCCCAGCTTTAGGACCATCCTGGGGAGAAGGCAGTGGCACCCCACTCCAGTACTCTTGCCTGGAAAATCCCATGGACCGAGGAGCCTGGTGGGCTGCAGTCCATGGGGTCGCACGGAGTCGGACATGAATGAGTGACTTCACTTTCACTGTTCCCTTTCACGCACTGGAGAAGGAAATGGCAACCCACTCCAGGGTTCTTGCCTGGAGAATCCCAGGGACGGAGGAGCCTGGTGGGCTGCCGTCCACGGGGTCACACAGAGTCGGACACGACTGAAGCTGCTTAGCAGCAGCAGCAGGACCATCCTGGCTTGGAAAGAGTCACCAAGCTCCCAGATGATACAGAAACCGACCATAGTAGAAATACTGGACTAGGAGCCCCGCTGAGAGGAGGTGGAGCCCCGTGGAAACCCCCTATACAGTGCTCCTCCTATTTCTTCTCCTTCCTCAACTCTGCTTGGCCAGCACCATGGCTCTTCAAGCTCAAGGAATGAGAGAAGCGCAGAACTGGAGGAGCTACAAGCCCAGGCTTGAAACTTTCAAGCCCAGTTTCAGGGGCTGTCAGCCAAACACGGTTCACGGTGTGTGTGTGTGTGTTAATCTGCAGTGTTTTAAGCTTTGACTCCATTGCCAACATTTTAAAGAGATTTTACACACAAAAAGCAACCAAACCCTAAACTTCTAGATTTCTATATTCTCCTAGAAAATTGGGATCTTGCAACAATCAACCCACATTTCAGCATGACAACTAGCCAAGCTATGTGTCCACCAGTTTCCCACACTCCCTGCCTGACGCAGGTCATTCGTTTTTGTCCCCTGGCTGATCCTGCAAAGCATTCGTATTGAGAAGCTTTATGTAGAGAGAGTCCAAACCTTTCTTTTGTAGATGAGAAAACCAAGCCACACCCCACAGTGGGTCCTGTCCCTGAGTCACGGCCAGTGGTGGGATCTGAGGTCAAAATTGAATGTGTCCTGCTTGTGGGAGGTTGGGGATTCTCCCTCCCTGAGACCCGACTTCCCCAGCAGAGAACAAGGACCTAGACAACTCCCCCCAACTCAGTTCCCCCAAAACTTGAAGTGTAAGCATCCTCTGCTCTTGGCCTTGGGGCTGTCACCTACTCAGACACATCTACACAGCAGTTAACCTCTCTGAACCCCAGCAAACTTATCTACACAATGAGGGTGACAACAGGGTCTGATCTGTAAGATTATTCGAGGATACCAATTAAATCGAGTTTGTAAAACATTATTCTGGCCCCTGAGACATAGGAAGGGCTCCATCATGAGCATTAAATACTGCTGACTTTTCCCAGGGTATACACTCATCTGAGAACACTGTCTTAAAACTTGCTAAGCCTCAGTGTTTCTCATCCTTTAAAACAATGATAGCACTTACTCCTCAGAATTGTCTGAAGTTTAAATGAGATAGCATGTAGTGTGCTTATCTGTCACAAAGCCTGGAGCTGCTAAGTCTCTTCAGTCGTGTCCAACTCTGTGCGACCCCTATAGATGGCAGCCCACCAGGCTCCCCCGTCCCTGGGATTCTCCAGGCAGAAACACTGGAGTGGGTTGCCATTTCCTTCTCCAATGCATGAAACTGAAAAGTGAAAGTGAAGTCGCTCAGTTGTGTCCAACTGTTAGCGACCCCATGTACTGAAGCCCACCAGGCTCCTCTGTCCATGGGATTTTCCAGGCAAGAGTACTGGAGTGGGGTGCCATTGCCTTCTCCCAAAGCCTAGCTCCCAATACCACAAGTTTTGACTTTTCGAAGCACGGTCACCACCTGGTGGTTTAAGACAGCAACTGCAGTCTCTACAGAACATAGGCGGCTGGAATGCCAAAAACAAAAGGCCCCCACGGGGATAGAAAGGTCTGGTTGGACAGTGGGAAGTGAATTCAGAAAGAAGTGGCTGGCCACCCAGCGAGCTTAGGCATTGTCCCCAGGCCCACTCCCAGGACACTCTGCCGTTCCACTCCACTCTCCATAACAACCTTGGCTTTTCAGCTTGTTTGGTGAGTTTGCTCTTGACGCTAGCCAGCTGGAGTCAGGTCCCTGATCTGGGGCATGGTTATTCAACTGGCTGCTTGAGCACTAGATGGATTACTGTGTTCTGGTCTCAGCTATTTAGTCGTTGGATGCTGTGAGCATGTTTCGACCCTAATTTCGCTCTGAGCCAGCATCATGACTCAAGCCAGCTGCACTTCCCCAGCTGTGGATAAGAGCTGTTTGGAAATGTTACCAGCTAGAGAGGCCCCTTTCCCTCCAACAAAAGACCTAGAAACAGACCCTGCCCAGAAGAAATCCAGAGCACAGCAGGGCAGCAGCATCTACTTACCACAATCGAATAGGGCCTTTAATCGGTCTACAAGAGTGCCCTGTATGGGCCTCGAGAGAAATGTACCTTGAGGTCCTTTTCTCTGACACGGTCCTCACCCAGTTCTCCCAAGCAGAACCCAAGCAAGAGCAAAATACTCCTCTCTCAGGGAGAAAGAGTACTGGGAGGATTAGTTGAGTTTAAGAATGTCTTATGGTTTCTACCATCCCAGCAGTGGGCAGGGAAAGGCCAGGCCAGGTGAATGGGGCCTCTCTCCACATTCTCTTTTTCTCAGTTTCCTAGGTAGGACAGATAGACAAGACTGATGTGGGAGAATCACCCAAGAAGAAGACTGAAGGTTCATTCTTTCTTTTTCTTTGAAACAATATTGAACAGGCACTTCAGTTCAGTTCAGTTGTTCAGTTGTGTCCGACTCTTTGCGACCCCATGAACCGCAGCACGCTAGGCCTCCCTGTCCATCACCAACTCCTGGAGTCCACTCAGACTCCTGCCCATCGAGTCAGTGGTGCCATCCAGCCATCTCATCCTCGGTCGTCCCCTTTGCCTCCTGCCCTCAATCTTTCCCAGCACCAGGGTCTTTTCAAATGAGTCAACACTTTGCATCTGGTGGCCAAAGTATCGGAGTTTCGGCTTTAACATTAGTCCTTCCAATGAACACCCAGGATTGATCTCCTTTAGGATGGACTGG
>SJYC01120442.1:0-52286 GCA_006408675.1 Madoqua kirkii
AGTGATGGGACCAGATGCCATGATCTTAGTTTTTCTGAATGCTGAGCTTTAAGCCAACTTTTTCACTCTCCTCTTTCACTTTCATCAAGAGGCTCTTTAGTTCTCCTTCACTTTCTGCCATAAGGGTGGTGTCATCTGTATATCTGGAGGAGGCAATGGCACCTCACTCCAGTACTCTTGCCTGGAACATCCCATGGATGAAGGAGCCCGGTAGGCTGCAGTCCATGAAGTCGCTGAGAGTCGGACACTACTGAGTGACTTCACTTTAACTTTTCACTTTATGCATTGGAGAAGAAATGGCAACCTACTCCAGTATTCTTGCCTGGAGAATCCCAGAGATGGGAGACCCTGGTGGGCTGCCTTCTGTGAGGTCGCACAGAGTCGGACACGACTGAAGCGACTTAGCAACAGCAGCAGCATCTGTATATCTGAGGTTATTGATATTTCTCCCGGCATTTGATTCCAGCTTGTGCTTCTTCCAGCCCAGCGTCTCTCATGATGTATTCTGCATATAAGTTAAATAAGCAGGGTGACAATACACAGCCTTGACATACTCTTTTTCCTATTTGGAACCAGTCTGTTGTTCCATGTCCAGTTCTAACTGTTGCTTCCTGACCTGCATATAGGTTTCTCAAGAGGCAGGTCAGGTGGTCTGGTATGCCCATCTCTTTTAGAATTTTCAGTTCATTGTGATCCACACAGTCAAAGGCTTTGGCATAGTCAATAAAGCAGAAATAGATGCTTTTCTGGAACTCTCTTGTTTATGTGCCATTAAATATGTGCCAGGCACTGTTTTAGGTGCTGGAGATATAGCCGAGAACAAAACAAACTTGCATGATCTCCTGAACCTGAATTCCAAAGCAGCAGCTGCTGCTGCTGCTGCTAAGTCACTTCACTGTGTCCAACTCTGTGTGACCCTGTAGACAGCAGCCCACCAGGCTCCCCCATCCCTGGGATTCTCCAGGCAAGAACACTGGCGTGGGTTGCCATTTCCTTCTCCAATGCATGAAAGTGAAAAGTGAAGGTGAAGTTGCTCAGTCATGGCCGACTCTTCGCAACTCCATGGACTGCAGCCCACCAGGCTCCTTTGTCCATGGGATTTTCCAGGCAAGAGTACTAGAGTGGGTTGCCATTGCCTTCTCCAGAATTCCAAAGCAGAGAGATGGACAAAAAAAATAAGAAAACACAGTGTGTTAGTGATAAGTGCTATGGAAAAAATAAATCAGGGGATGAGAAGGTGACATTTGGCTGAAGATTCAAAAGTGGGGAGGGACTGAACCATGTGGATATCTTGGAGAGGAGCACCCCAGGTGGAGGAAAGGTCAAATGCAGAGTCCTGAAGTGGGACTTACGGGAGTTACTTACTTACATTGTAATAGGAGTTACAGTGAGGCCAGTGTGCCTGGGCAAGTGAGTGAGGGGAAAGGGCTGGGGATGAGGTTCAAGAGGTACAGAGTGGGCCAGAAGGAGAAGGTCTTGGGAGCCACTGGGGAGTTTCAATTCTAAATTATGCTTAATGGGGTCACTCTTGCTGCTGTGTAGAGAATGGACTGAGTAGGGGAAGTGCAGAAGTAAAAAGACATCCACTTAGAAGCAGGAGATGATGGCTTGGACCAGGCGTTGCAGTAGAGAAATTTAGAGCAGTGGGAATCTAAAACAACTCTGTCTGGAGACTTAGGCTCACAGAGGAATCAGCACATCCCATGTGCAGCATCTGGGTGCAGTTGACTCCACGGTCACTTGTGTTCTATCTGTCCATCTGACCTGACAGAGCATGGGCACTCTGCTGTTAGGAACCAGGCCTAGCTTTTTCAGTCTGTGTCTCAGTGCCCAGCATAGTGCCCGACACTGTGTGGGCACTTGGATGGGTGGATGGATGGGTGGAGAGATGGATGGATGGAGAGATGGATGGATGGATGGACGGGTAGACAGATGGATAAATGACAAGGGTAGGAAGTTGATTTCCCCCAACTTCCCCTTGTTTGAACAATGGTGTTGTGATTGGTCAATTTTAGAAAAAAACTCATGGAGCTAAATACCCAACAAAGGACATTCCAGAGACAACCCAAAGATATGGACACACCTGAGGCCCCAAGGAGCCTCATCAGATGCCTAGGGGAAGCCAGAAGTAGAGACTGTAGTCATCCCAGCTGAGCCGAAAGACATTCTAAAAACTGGGCTTTGGACACTCCACAGAATCTTCAGAGTGTGGGACACCTGCTGACTTAGGGTGTGGAGTGAGGAGGTTTTCCGAAACACTTTTTGCATAACCCTAGAGGGCCCTAGAGACCATACAAGCCCCATATACTGTGTATGAAATAGGCCTGAAGGGACCACTGGGTGACACTGAGGAAAGTTTGCACTCATATGAGTGTTGGGTCCAAATACGTATCCAAGGACCTGCTACACCAGGAAGAAACCTTTTTGTTGTTAAATATTCAGGCTCTCGGGGGGTCCCCAGCTCTGTCCAGACTACTCTCCCAAGTGTACCCCACCTGTGGCCACAGGAAGACTGGAGACAGAAAGTTTACCAAAAAATAAAACCCACTTTGATGATCTCAGCAAACAATGTCTCGAGCATGGTTAGTCATGCAATTCCCAGCCTGGATTCAGTCTGGCCACAAAAGCTTCTTCTATTCCACACGGTCATTAGCGACCCTGAATCAATACATAGCCCATGCCAGCCCCAAGAAATGCAAAAACAATAATAGCTGCAGCACAGTTGAGCTACTGTGGTGTTTTGGGAGCTTGCTAGGGAAAAACCTGAGGTCTCATGGCTGTATTTTCGCATTTTCTTATAAGGACATCTGCATAGCAGGTAAGTACATATGTCTGTGAGTATCTTCAGTCTCTCTGTGTATCTATCCCACTCTCTCTAACCCCCTCCCTCCGCTCTCTTTCTCACTCTCACACACACAAAAAACATTCTGGATATTTTTTTGCCTTTATAAATAGAACTGGCAAGCATGTATAATGATAATGATATCTGAGACAGTTAGCCAAGGAGAGGAATAAAATGTCTGCACAAGTAATAAAAAACTTAAATCTGAGACAAAAGTTCAAGGGAGTATTTTAAGTTATCATTAAGATGCAGCAACAATAAGAATGTAATTGCCTGTTTGCCATACCAAAAAAAAAAAGCTAACTTTCAAAATGGAGAAATCAGCGCATATGTTTAAATTTGTCTATGTAAAAATTATTTTAATGAAATAAAGACCTCATATGGAAATGTACAAAGAAATACACAAATAGGTAAATTCTTTCAGTCATAGAAAATATGTTTTAAATGAATACTTACTGGTACCAGATATGTTCATTTTATATTGTTAAGGGAAAAAATGAAATAAAACAACATAGGGTTTGCATTTCTAGTAATCCAATAGACTGACATCCTGAAACATCCCTGACACAAAACATGTAAAAATCTTTTCGGTTATTGAATAGATGAGCTGGGATGCAAACAGCAGAAATCTCGGATGCCAAAATACGAAGTGAGGGCTGAAAATCAGAGTGGCAAGTGGACACTTAGATGTTAAAAGCTTGCAACATTTGCCAACCTCAGTGACCAAGATGCTTTTACAGTTTTACAGATTTTAACAGTTACGTGAGGACAAAGGACCAAAGTCCTAGACCCACCCATGGTGGAAATATAAGGCCAGGACCCTCTAAGGTCAATGCCTCTGGTGAAAGTGACTTACTCACCAGCAAAGAGATTAGAGTAAGGAAGCCTGTTGGATTTGATTTTGAATCAGAATGGGAAGGAACATTTCTCTGAGAATTCATAACCATTGAATTCTTCTTGTGCATTTGGAATTTAAATTGCACTCCCTACAAGGTTTGGAAAACTTCAAGGTAAAAAAGTAGTAGAGTGATTCCAGGCTCGTAGTGTTTCAGTGTGCCCAGAAGAATTCCTCCAAAGATATTCACCTTGAACCCAAGCCTTCCAGAAACCCACAAAAAAAGTCTCACTAAATATTAGCTCACTAACCCAAACTAAAACACACATAGACAAGTAAGCCATCAGGAAAGAAAATAAACAGAAATAGCGAACAGCTGAATTAGACTTCCAAGAACTTCATAACAGAAATTTTGGATTCAGAGAATTAAAATATGTATTTTTAAAGAAGAAAGAAAAAAATATTACCTCAAAATAGCAGAGGCAAGACTGAAAATAGCCAAATGTCATTTTCCAAAATTAAAAAAATAATTTAAATGAAAGATTCAGTGAATGGATAAACAGCAGATTAGAAAATGGTAGAGCAAACAGACCCAGAATATTGACTGCAAGGAGAGATAAAAAGATATAAAATTGTAAGTGGTTTAGAGATATAAAATTAAGAGTGATTGTAGATCATATGTCCAATCATAGTTCCAAGGAAAGAAATAGAGAGCTGCAAGGTGGTGGGATAGAAGATTCCAGCCCTTACCTTGACAGAAACATCAATTTGACAACTACCCATGGATGGAAATACATCTGTGAGAACCCAGGAATCCAGTGATAAGATTCCAGTACCCCATTCAAAGGTGGCCATGTCACCTAATGGATAAGATGTCTGACTTCGGATCAGAAGATTGCAGGTTCGAGTCCTGACTCAGTTGCAAGGGGATGAGTTGCTTTTTGAGGGCTTACTTGGTGGCCCAAGCAGTAAGAATCCACCTGTAATGCAGGAGCCGTAGGAAATGCAGTTTCGATCCCTAGGTCAGGGAAAACCCCTGGAGGAGGAAATGGCAACCCACTCCAGTATTCTTACCTGGAGAATCCCATGGACAGAGGAGCCTGGTGGGCAACAGTCTATGGGTTTGCAGAGTTAGACACAACTGAAGCGACTTAGCATGCACCCCATTTGAAATCCAAGGTCAAACACACTGAAAAGAATGAGAAAAAGTTTCACTTTACCTGTGTCCTCCCTGCCCCACAAAGCAGCATTGCTCAGTGCCAACAGAGACCCTTACCTGCTATTTCTCCCATGGGGGAACTGAGAACAGAGTAGGTGCCTCGTTTCTCTAGCCTGGAGAGAGGTTTCCCAAGAAGTTCACCTATCTTGCTCTACCCAAATTACTGAGGGCATTGGCACAGCTGAATAATCCTGGGAGAGCTACAATCAGGGAAAAGTCACAGAGACTCATAGCAACCACCCCATGGATCTCAAAATCCAGCCACAGGGTCCTACTAATTGGCTCTCAGACGCCACCAAGAAGTTTGCCCATGAATCCTATGAAACTGCTCACGTGCCACATCCCCAGCTGGCCAGTGCAGTCCCCAGCATTCCACAGATACACAATAGTGCGTGTGAGCCTTCACAAATGATGTGCCTGCACTCCCAAAGAGGGACAGCACACAAACATCAGCACTGGCCTCCACTCTGCTGGGTTCAAGGCACAAACTTTGAACCCTTCAAAGCACTGCTCTAAGGAAATAAATGATAGGCTCGCAACACCTGGCCTGACTTTGTGAGATTAGAGAAGGCACACAAGAAGGAATCCTAAGACTTCCTCTCCAAAGAGACAAAAGACAGGAATAAAAAGAATTAGGAAAAGCAATCTTGGAAGAAATAGTGACTGAGGATTTTCCAAAATTGATAAAGACATTAATCCTCTGACTCAGAAAAAAAATTTTTTAAATCCACACCTGTGCGCATCACAGTGAATGTGAAGAATATTCAAACTCCTTCTCCACTCATTCCCACTACCAAGAGGAACAATCTTAAAAGCACTGAGGAATAAAAGATAAAAAATGGAAATTTGAGTAGCAGAAGATGTCTCAATAGCAACATGGAAAACTGTAGACAATAGAATGAGATATAAAAGTGCCGGGGTGGGGGGGGTAGTTGTCAAGTCAGAATTGTATACCTAGCTGAACTATCAGTCTCTAACAAGAACTAAATAATGCCATTTAAGACAAACAAAATAAAACAGTGTCTTCATTAAATGAATTAATGAAGGAATGTATTTCAGGAAGAAAAACAGTTGATCCCAGAGGGTGGGTCTAAAATATACAAAGAAATGTGCACAGGTTTATGTCTGCAGATTTGAAGATCCTATATAAATTTGGCCAGAATCATAACAGCATAAGGTATCTCAGTGGTGTTTTAAAGTAAGGATGGCCAGGTGTTTCTTTTAAAGATGCTATAGTGTGCAGAAGCTCCAGCTCTGAAACATACTGATCCAGAAAAAGCTTTTGCCACCAGAACATCAGAAAGCCCTTTCTAATGGATACGCTACAGGGCACTCTCCCTTCTGGATAAACTCAACCTGCAACTTTATCCTCCATCAAAACTACATCTGTTAATCTTCCAGATAATCCCTCAAATCCATATGCCGGCTTTCTACTCGATTGCAATTCGGAATAAATCAGCCTAATGCCTCATATAAGTAGTAAACATATTTAAGCCACTTATTTTATATTAACCACAAAATTTCCTTTGCCTTATGAAGACATCTGTCAAAAAAAAGGTAAGGTTATTGGAAGCTTTTAATTTTTCTCACTGGTCCTTGATTCTGTGCTTAGAATCTTTCAAGATCTAGGAACCTGAAATAAATCTTTAGGCACTAAGTTATCTAAAGGCCTATATCTTTATTTCACTACAAGGACCAGAAAAAATAAGACTAGTTGGGAAGTAAATCAAATCTCCATTTAAAAAAACAAACAAACAATTTTCTATTATAGTCAGACCTATAAGTTAGACCTTGGTAACCAGACATATTGCTTCTCTATGAATTGAGTCCATGCCATTATCCCACAGGAACTAGGAAGAGAAGTACATGTTCTTGTGCTGAGGATAAGGTTTTATTATCTGAACCAAGATTTATCACCATGGAACTCATGAGACTAGTAACGCTGGTACTTAACTGCAATCATAAAAATATCAATCTTGTAAAACTAAAAATTATTGTCTTTGGGAAACATCCCTTAGATTTATTTGATCCATACAGATCTTCTTTGTCTTACAATGGGAATTATGGCCAATAAACCCATCATAAATTGAAAATATCATAATGCGTTTAATACACCTAACCTACCAAACATCACAACTTAGCCTGGCCTACCTTAAACGTGCTCAGAACATTTACACTAGCATGCAGTTGGGGAAAATAATCTAACACAAAATCTATTATATAATAAAGTGTTGGATCTCATGTAATTTGTTGAATACTATACTGAAGAGTGGGCTTCCCTGATAGCTCAGTTGGTAAAGAATCCATCTGCAATGCAGGAGTCCTGGGTTCAATCCCTGGGTTGGGAAGATCTCCTGAAGAAGGGAAAGGCTACCCACTCCAGTATTCTGGCCTGGAAAATCCCATGCACTGTATATCCATGGGTTCACAAAGAGTTGGACATGACTGAGTGACTTTCACACTCACATATTGAAAAGCAGTTGTCTGGGTACAGAATGGTTGTAAATGTATTGGTTATTTACCCTCATGAGTCATGTGGCTGAGCAAGCTGTGACTTGCTGCTACTGCCCAGCATCACAAGAAAGTATCATACCACACATCACTAGCTGGAGAAAAGGTAAAAATTCAAAGTGTGGTTTCTATTGAATGCATATCACCTTCATACTATTGTAAAGTCAAAAACAAAAGTAAGATGAAACACTGTAAGTCAGGGACCATCTGCATTAAATGTTTATCTACCAAGTTAATTTTTTAGCAAATCTCTGTATATTTTGCTGCTAACTGGACTTAGCAGATTTAAGGGAGACTGGATTGTCAATATCAAATGTCCTTGGAAACATGACAGGTTTTCCTAGTTCAGGCAAAAATAGTCATATGTACAAATTCATGATGTGGAGAAACAATGTGGCTTATTTAAGAACTATGAATATTGATAGTGAAGAGTAGGATGTAACATTGAAACAATTAGTTGTGGTCAGGTCTCAAAGATTGCATTATGCCATGCTGAGAATTGCAAACTATGCCCTAGAATTAGATTTGACCCAAAGGATATTGATCTGGGAAACAACATTTAAAGTACTTTATATCAAAAAGTATGGATGCATCCAATGTAGCATGCAAAAGTTAATTTATAGCTTTCAGTTCAGTTCTGTTCAGTCACTCAGTTGTGTCTGACTCTTTGCAATGTGTCTGAGCACTTTGCAGTACTCATGGACTGCAGCACACCATGCCTCCCGGTCCATCACCAACTCCTGGAGTTTACTCAAACTCATGTCCATTAAGGCGGTGATGCCATCCAACCATCTCATCCTCTGTCATCCCCTGCTCCTCCCACCTTCAGTCTTTCCCAGCATCAGGGTCTTTTCCAGTGAGTCAGTTGTTTGCATCACATGGCCAAAGTATTGGAGTTTCACCTTCAGCACCAGTCCTTCCAATGAATATTCAGGACTGATTTCCCTTAGGATGGACTGGTTGGATCTCCTTGCTGTCCAAAGGACTCTTAAGAGTCCTCTCTAACACCACAGTTCAAAAGCACCAATACTTTGGCACTCAGCTTTCTTTATAGTCCAACTCTCACAAAATTCTTCCTCTGCAGAAGTGTATCTTAAATAAAATTTTTGTAGTGATTCCAACTTTTGAAATTACCATTATCTCTCTGGTTCAACACTGAACTTATTAATAATGTTCTATGTACTATGCATTTCCTTTCTATATGTACATATTCAGAATAGTATTAGCCCTTTCTGACCACTAGGATAATAATGTTTGGTAAAGAAAGCATACATTAGTTTTCAAAACACTGAGCAAATCACTGCAAATAATGATAGTAATAATAAACAGTATTTCTCTTTGACCTACTTGTCTTAAAGCATAAGGCACTGTTTAACAAATCTTACTGTCTTCCCAGTGCTTAGTTAGAGATCAAAATCCTTTCAAAAGACTGGTAATATAGTCCATTGGGGTTCAGTTCATTAATTAATTCTCAAAGCCATTCTTGTCTTACAAAAAATACTTAAATCTATGGAAAAGTACTCAGTGTTGGTACCTAATTATTACCTAAGTAATTGAGGATATCTGAGTTGTATGATCTTGAGACAAAATTTTTAAAAGCAAATAAGAAGACACATAATACAGATCACTGTAATTAAGGCAGCAGGTATTTTCAAACATTTCAGTAAAAAAGTAAAAAAGCCCGAGAGGGCAGAATGTTGAAAAAAGAAAAACAGACCCCAGTTGACTAAGATTCCAGTCTGAAAGCAACTTTATCCTCAATATAACTGAGTAAGTGTCTGGGAATCTACAGTCTGGGCTGGGGAATATTTGGATGACCTAAGTTTCTCTGTTCCATTTTAGACCAGGAAGAGGGTGGTATGGGAAAGCAGTGATGACGAGGCTTCCCACTCACCAAAATTGCATGCCTGACCACTGAGGGCAGAGAGCTGCTGTGAATAGGCCCAGTCTTCATCATTAGGGGCCGAGATCACCAGCAACCGCCTCCTCCAACGGAACCTGGAAAAGAAGTAGAAGACCACAATTACTGCTTCAAACAATAGAGGCCAGTGTGAAAAAGCAGAGGCACGACGACTGCCACTTTTTTTCCTATGCTTCAAATAAAAAAAGCAGTAACCTTAGAAATATTTCATAGCTCCTCAAACCCTAACATTAAACTGTATGACCACATTTCTTGCACTTTTTCCTTTATAACTTCATGGTCTGCCTATTGTAGCATTTGCATAGTCTGGTCACTGTGCCTGATGAGGTCACTTAGGGAGAGAAGAAATTCTCAGATACAATGAAAAATAGCTGAAGTTGTTTGTCAAATTATAGCAACAGAAATAAAGGAATTAGAAAATAACTGAAGAAAACTGAAGTTCTGGTTGAATTCCCTCTGGTTTAGCAGGGGTGGTAGTGGTGGTGGTGGTGAATACGGACAGGAAAGAGTACAGAAAAAAAAAAAAAGAACTGAATTTTAAGTAGATGGCAGTGACAGTAAGAAGGAAAATAGAAAAGTGTCTTAAAGGTTCAAGCAAGGTTCCTGGAAAAATAAAGCTCTATATACCTTCCTCAGTAGCCAGTGGTTCTTCCAAAGGCAAATGCTAGTTCTAAGATGTACCCTATCATCATAGTAAGAACCATCACTTATAGAGTACCCCTAAGAAGTAGAATGGAGCTACACCTACAGTCATAGGATTTTAGAACATATAGTAAACTTCTTCCTGTTCTTATAGTTCCAACACAATAGGGCAGTGGAAAGAGATTTTGTCTTGTAGCCAAGAAACTTGATCCATATTTTCTCACTGCTACATTTTTTGGGTTCCTTGAGCATATCACTCTATTCATCTAAGTCACAGATTTTCCTTAGCTTTAGAATCAAAAACAGCATTACCTCAAAGAAGTGTTATAAGAATTAAACTCTAGGGACTTCCCTTGTGGTCCTGTGGCTAAGACTCCACACCCTCAATGCCGGGGGCCTGGGTTTGATCCCTGGTCAGGGAACTAGATCCCACATGCCACAACTAAGAGTTCACATGCTGTAACTATACATTCAGAGTACCTCAACTAACACCCAGGCGGTCAAATGAGTAAATATTTTTTTAAAGAATTAAACTCGAAAATCCATCAATGTAAGTTATCCATGTGTTGGCACAGATATGGACCGTGCCTTAGTCTGCAGGCTTTAGATTTAGAACATTGTCTGACAGATGGATAATGTCCATTGTCCATTAACAGATCTCGGACATTATCTATCATGATGCCATATGCTAATCGATTTAATCCTTATATGTGTATATCATTTTATAGCTTGCTTTCACCTACGCAACACACATTCCTCACTGGAGGGCTTCTCTGGTGGCTCAGTGGTAAAGAATTGGCCTGCCAATACAGGAGGCATGGGTTCTATCCCTGATCCGGGAAGATCCCACGTCCTCCGTCCTCCAAGGAGCTAAGCCCGTGCACCACAGCTGTTGAGCCTGTGCTCTAGAGCCTGGGAACCGAAACTGCTGAGCCCACACGCCCTGGAGCCCATGCTCCCCAACAACAGGAGCCACTGCCATGAGAAGGCCACACACCTCAGCTGGAGAGTAGTCTGTGCAGCAACAAAGACCCCACGCAGCCAAAAATAAACAAGTAAATAAATAATAATTAAGAAACAGAAAACATACATTCCTCACTGGAGTTCATTGAGGGCATGGCTTGCTTTCCCCATTTTGCACATAAAAAACAAGGTTTAGAGAAGTGACTTGCCTAACCAATAAATCTAAGAGGTAGTACCAAAATTCAGATTTCTCTAACTCCTGGTCCAGTGCTTTCCCTGGTCTACCCCTCTCAGAGGTGCTAATGCTCAGCGGGCGAAGTCAGGGTCCCTAAGGGGATATGAAGGAGAGAAGATGAGTGCGTTTGTCTCAAAGCCCATCTTCACTGGAGAAAGGGCTTTCGCTTTCTGCCTTCAGTGTTGCTGGCTGCAGGGTGTCGGTGCTTTCAAGGACCAGAAGCCAGTGGATTATATTCATGGCTTCTCTCCCCGTGCCCCTTCTAGCCTCTCAGTGAACAGGAGAGTTTTCAAACCCAAAGAAAATGGCCTCTTGGGGGAATAGTGGTTTGGGTGAATGAGAGAAAATGATGGTCTGAATGGACGCCTTAGCAAGACTCGCCAAGAGTTGCTTGCTGTGACATTACATTAGCTTCCTCCGCTTGTTTTTCTTCAAAGGGAAAGAAAAACTTAAATCTCCACTGAGGATAGAAGATGAATGTATCTGGCACAAAGGAGAGAGGGGAGAGTCTGAGACTGTCCGAGGTTTCCTGGGAAAGGGAACAGGACTGTTGTTGGATCACAGAAGATGGTCTTCTGTGCTTCCCCTGCTTCCTTAGGAGGCCTGCCAGACCAGCATCCCCCACCCCTTCCCAGCCAGCACCCACACCAGGCCACCCTTTCTAGCCCCCATACAGAGCTGCAGGGTATTCTGGAGGGAGCTATTTTGGGTGAGGTCTATTTTGGCTTGTTTACCTGCGTGCACCGGATTAGAGAGGGCTGGGATCTGAGACTTGGGGCAGACACAAAGGAGAGAGGGTCGTTTCCCCTAAGTAGTGATTCTTTATCCCACAGACCTTCTTATTAAGATCCAAGGCCCACATCCCAGCCCTAAAGGAACAAATGTTACTGGAACTACTTCTGTGGAAGTAAGAAGAGATGTGAATGTGGCCCAGATCCTTACTTTGGACAGATTGTTTTTTTTTCATTTCAGTGTGTCAGTAAATAAAAACTTCAAGCTATGTATGTATTTGCTTTTCTTAGCTGGCATTCCCAAATTAGTGTGCGTGTGCCCACTCTTTGGGGCTTCTGTCTTAGAGAAAGATAATTATAGCCTGAACCAGATAAGTGTCACTAAAAACTAGACTGGCTTCAGAATCCAGTCAGCTGAAACCAGGCTGTGTAGACCCACCAACTCAGCAAATTTGAAGAAAAATTCCCATTTGGATAATAGTTTATTTATAGAGCTGTTATACAGAAAGAAAGAAAAAAATTCAGTTCTCTTTGCTTTGGTTTCAGTTCTGAAGGTGTTTATTAAGTCTCCTCTTTAGATTTAAGGGACTAGATCTGATAGACAGAGTGCCTGAGGAACTATGGATGGACATTTGTGACATTGTAGAGGAGACAGGGATCAAGATCATCCCCATGTAAAAGAAATGCAAAAAAGCAAAATGGCTGTCTGGGGAGGCCTTACAAATAGCTGTGAAAAGAAGAGAAGTAAAAAGCAAAGGAGAAAATGAAAGATATAAGCATCTGAACGCAGAGTTCCAAGGAAAGATAAGGAAGCCTTCCTCAGTGATCAAGGCAAAGAAATAGAGGAAAACAACAGAATGGGGAACACTAGAGATCTCTTCAAGAAAATTAGAGATACCAGGGGAACATTTCATGCAAAGATGGGCTCAATAAAGGACAGAAATGGTCTGGACCTAACAGAAGCAGAAAGATCTTCATGACCAAGATAATCATGATGGTGTGATCACTCACCTAGAGCCAGACATCTTAGAATGTGAAGTCAAGTGGGCCTTAGAAAGCATCACTATGAACAAAGCTAGTGGAGGTGATGGAATTCCAATGGAGCTGTTTCAAATCTTAAAAGATGATGCTGTGAAAGTGCTACATTCAATATGCCAGCAAATTTGGAAAACTCAGCAGTGGCCACAGGAATGGAAAAGGTCAGTTTTCATTCCAATTCCAAAGAAAGGCAATGCCAAAGAATGCTCAAACTACCGCACAATTGCACTCATCTCACACACTAGCAAAGTAATGCTGAAAATTCTCCAAGCCAGGCTTCAGCAATACGTGAACCGAGAACTCCCTGATGTTCAACATGGATTTAGAAAAGGCAGAGGAACCAGAGGTCAAATTGCCAACATCTGCTGGATCATGGAAAAAGCAAGAGAGTTCCAGAAAAACATCTATTTCTGCTTGATTGACTATGCCAAAGCCTTTGACTGTGTGGATCACAATAAACTGTGGAAAATTCTGAAAGAGATGGCAATACCAGACCACTTGACCTGCCTCTTGAGAAACCTGTATGCAGGTCAGGAAGCAACAGTTAGAACTGGACACGGAACAACAGACTGGTTCCAAACAGGAAAAGGAGTACGTCAAGGCTGTATATTGTCACCCTGCTTGTTTAACTTCTGTGCAGAGTACATCATAAGAAACGCTAGGCTGGAAGAAGCACAAGCTGGAATCAAGATTGCCAGGAGAAATGTCAATAACCTCAGATATGCAGATGATACCACGCTTATGGCAGAAAGTGAAGAGGAGCTAAAGGGCCTCTTGATGAAAGTGAAAGAGGAGAGTGAAAAATGCTTGATTGACTATGCCAAAGCCTTTGACTGTGTCGATCCCAATAAACTGTGGAAAATTCTGAAAGAGATGGCAATACCAGACCACTTGACCTGCCTCTTGAGAAACCTGTATGCAGGTCAGGAAGCAACAGTTAGAACTGGACATGGAACAACAGACTGGTTCCAAATAGGAAAAGGAGTACGTCAAGGCTGTATATTGTCACCCTGCTTGTTTAACTTCTGTGCAGAGTACATCATAAGAAACGCTAGGCTGGAAGAAGCACAAGCTGGAATCAAGATTGCCAGGAGAAATGTCAATAACCTCAGATATGCAGATGACATCACCCTCATGGCAGAAAATGAAGAGGAACTAAAAAGCCTCTTGATGAAAGTGAAACAGGAGAGTGAAAGGAAAGAAAGAAAGAAAGTGAAGTCGCTCGGTCATGTCTGACTCTTTGTGACCTCATGGACTGTAGCCCGCCAGGTTCCTCCATCCATGGGATTCTCCACGCAAGAGTACTGGAGTGGGTTGCCATTTCTGGTTGGCTTAAATCTCAACATTCAGAAAACGAAGATCATGGCATCTGGCACCTTCACTTCATGGCAAATACATGAGGAAACAGTGGAAACGGTGTCAGACTTTATTTTGGGGGGCTCCAAAATCACTGCAAATGGTGACTGCAGCCATGAAATTAAAAGACACTTACTCCTTGGAAGGAAAGTTATGGCCAACCTAGATAGCGTATTCAAAAGCAGAGACACTACTTTGCCGACTAAGGTCCATCTAGTCAAGGCTATTGTTTTTCCAGTAGTCATGTATGGATGTGAGAGTTGGACTGTAAAGAAAGCTGAGCACCGAAGAATTGATGCTTTTGAACTGTGGTGTTGGAGAAGACTCTTGAGAGTCCCTTGGACTGCAAGAAGATCCAACCAGTCCATCCAACCAGTCCTGGGTGTTCATTGGAAGGACTGATATTGAAGCTGAAACTCCAATACTTTGGCCACCTGATGGGAAGAGCTGACTCACTGGAAAACACCCTGATGCTGGGAGGGATTGGGGGCAGGAGGAGAAGGGGACGACAGGATGAGATGGCTGGATGGCATCACCGACTCGATGGACATGAGTTTGAGTGAACGCCAGGGGTTGGTGATGGACAGGGAGGCCTGGCATGCTGTGATTTATGAGGTCGCAAAGAGTCAGACATGACTGAATGACTGAACTGAAATGAACTGAATATTACTAATCACCAGTGTTTGTTAATTACTTGCTTTGTGCTATATTCTTGGCTACCATTACCTTTAGTATTACCTTTCATAACGATCTTAAGAATAGATAAACTTATTATCTCCATTTTGCAAATGAAAAAACTAAAGCCCAAAGAGATTAAGCAATAAGTCCAAGGTCACAGAGCTGATAAGTGGAAAACCAGGAATTAACTTCAGGGCTGTCTTACTCATGCCTTTAGGTAATATACTATTCCACTTTAATTTTTAAGATCAATGATTATTATCAGTACAATGATTCCATGAGTTGTGACCATAAGTCATAGATAGCCATAGGACATCTAAATTATAATCATAGGGCATTCTGAATATCCATAAGAGATTTATATTCTTGAAACAGTAGTGAATATAAGAACTTGTAGCCTTTTACATTGGAAGGAAAATACATTTGCTTGTGTGTTGTAGGGCCCTATCTAGTTCAAAAGACTTTAGATGCAAAATATGTACAATTTCTTAAGAATAAAAAAAATGCAAATGCAAATCAGTGACCAACTTGAACAAGCATTGCAAGCTTTGTGAGTGAACAGAAGTGAGATAATGCCAGCTTTCCTTTTGAAGTTTTGAAACCTGTGACATTGTGATTATAAAAAGAACCTCTGCCTGGAAATGGCACGAATAATTCATTATAATGTTTAGAACTACAGGTCTCATGGCTGGCCTAAATCCTGAGTTGTAAATAATATCAATGAGCTAGACAATAACTGTCTGCTTTACAGATCAGGCTCTCTGAGTTTAATGGGTTAGTTCAATAGGTATACATCTTTCAGTCTTGGAAGATTTAGAATTAAGAAGAGGAAGTTTGGAAAGAATCAAAATTATGTAATAATATATTTTTCTAAGAAGGATCCTGATTTTCTTTATGAATTTATGTTCTTGTGAAACTTAAGAGTATCTGGCTTGAAATGATAGCCTTGAAACTCCAAACTAGGAAGTGTGACTGAGTACGTGGTTTAGTTGTATGGTTTTAGGTTGAAATCTTACTAAGCGTATACAGTTACTGGAACATGTGAGAAAACTTTACCATATTTACAAGATTAACTTATTAAATTTATGGATCAAATAAATACTCAGAGAGATTGTGTTTATTTCAAGCAACTGAAAGAAATATGGTAAATGTAAAATGACTGTTTTGACACCCAAAACTCTTGTCTCCAAGATTTGATTTGGCACCGGTACAAAGAGGCCAAGCTTTCGGTATTATTGACTCTAACTCAGTGATGGACGTTATTTGATCTCCATTAGCCTGAGTGGTCTCCATTAGTGTGAGAACAGTTACAGTATTTAGATCATGGGATTGTTGTGAAACAACAGGAGGGAAGATGACGTGCTTGGCACAAAAGGTGATTATGGAAACACTGGAGTGGAGGTAAGGTTACTTGCTCTTGTTATTCTCATGGGTGAGAGATTTTTAAGACAGGTTAATTGGAAGCATAGGGACAACATATCTAGAAAATTATAAACTGAAAACTTGGATGAATGGTGAGTCCTATGCTCTTTACACATCATGATGTTATTTCCTAAGAGACCCAAGCTTCCCAAATCTAGAGGAATTCAGATGATCTATTTCCTAATCATAGAATTTTGGCTGCTGTAGGTGAAATTTCTGCATCCCTGCACCCTTAAAGTCCCAAATATCTGTAGAATTCTCATCCATCATGAGGGAAGGGATGAAGAAGGGAAAAAGTAGAGTGATTTTTTTAAAACACTTTTTTGTGTATGGACCGGAATTTCCCTACAAGGGCTTTCAACAAACCACACTCCCCCAAGGAATCAGGGATCTGGGTCAAGAGAATTTCTCCTTTTAAGGTCTTAGTGGAACTTCTGTTGTTCTCTGCAGAGTTGAAGGAAGCAGAAAATTAAGCAGTGTTCCAAATGCCATTTGGAACTAGAAAGGGCCCAATAAATAAAAGTACAATATACAAAGCCCCCCAAATTGACTGAATGAATTAACCCTCACAGAAGGTCAGAAGTATGTATCAGTGTTCTAAAAAAAGCAGAAGAGAAAGAAAAGACTTATCCAAAGCCACCAAATCAACACTCAAGCTTCAGACTGATCCCAGCCAGCCTTGCAATCAGAGCCACTTCCAACAGGGCAAGAATAAGCCTACTGGGCATAGTGCTGTGAAGCAGACAGACACTTCCCTTCTTACAGGGAGGGTCACCCTGCACAGACGCGTCTGCTTTGTGTTTCTCTGGGGTTTTCACTAGCTCACTCAGAACGCTCTCCTGCCTTCCTCCTCAGTGTCTCCAAAGGAGATATACCTGGATAGGAAGTTTTCCAGTGACTGCTTCTTGTCTTCCTTGCAAATGATGCCGTCCTTCTTCTGCTTTTCCATGTCTTTGATTCGGGACTGGAAAGTATCGATCAAATCGAACACAGACTTCATTGCTATAGGTACCTCATAATATTGCTGTTGAAGGAAAAGTAAGAATATATAATGCATTAAATGTGTTTCTTCCCTCAGTCCAGAGGGTGGAGAGCCTGGGAGAATTCATGAGAGCTCTGGGGAAAATAGAGCCTGAAGGGCTCATTCGTTTATAAACTCTCTCCTGCAGTAGTACCTCTGCTGATGTTTTGAAGTTCTGAATCCATGAAACAACTGCCTTTACCTTCCATGAGGATTTCTTCTTAACTTAACACTTTTTACTGGAAAGGGTCCGCGCCTTCTTCACCACACATATCCTAGCTTTACCTCCCTATCTCTGGGACTAACCTGGTTCCTGTACACTACACAGCTGGAAAGTCAGAAACTCTGTACCTAACACAAAAAGTCAAATGCAAGAACATGTAAGAGTATCTGACCTCAGCAATAAGGGTAATTTTCCACCAGAAGCCCTGTGGTCATCAGGAATCTACATGGGAGCCCCTAGTGGTCCAGGGTTAATTAAGACCGGCTATGGGTTTGATCTTTGTTGGGGGAAGATTACACGTGCCTTGTGGCACAACCAAAACAGTAAATAAATAAATGAATAAACAATCTATATAAACTCTTTGTGATTCCCAGGGACTATTTTATTGAGTGAGCATTACTTAAAATTAGGTCATGTTTGCTAATGTATTCTCAAAAAAAATTTTGGAAATCTAAGTTAAGGATAATGAAATTCAGTTTCCTGCCTCAAAGCTGTCTGGACTTAGAACAGCAACCTGAAATGGATTTGGCTGGCTGAGCGTCATCAGCGTAAGCTAGAGAGAGAGGTCTGGACATGGCTTGGAGCTGTGCCCTCAATGGGAATTTAGTAAATCATTAATGTGTAAGCTGGCAGACACCTTAGGGATCATCTAGTCCAACCTTTCACATTAGAGGTGGCAAAACACAAAAGCAGAACGAATTATTGAAGGGATCTCTCTCCAGATCCAGAAAAATATTTCAGGCTGAACCAGGTATTCTAATAGCCCAGGCAGCCTTTTTCCTAAGGATTTGCATGTTAAGCATTGGCTCTGGAGCCAATCTGTGTGCATATGAAGTCTAACATTAACTGGGTAAAGTTAGGCAAGTTACTTAACAACTCTAGATTCTTGGCCTCTTTGAAACAAAGATAATACTTGTTATTTCTCTTAGAGGTTTGAGATAAGAATTGTAAACATTTGAGGTGAGTGCTTGGCATAATGAAAAAACTCAGTAAAGTTACTTATTATTATGAGTACATGGCATAATTTTTCATGGTTCAGAACTTTTGTCCCTATCATAGGAAGAAATTAGGTATAAAGCCCTACCGTCTTGGCCATGCTGAATCAGGAGATAAATTTCCAGGTTCTTCTAAAGTATGCCTATATTAAATCTGAGTTTTCTTAAAACAGAAGCTAAATGCTCTTCACTTTTTATCACCAGGGTCTGACACATCATAGCTATTCAAAATGTGTCTGGTGAATGCATGACTTTAATGTATAGAAGAATTTAGTCTGAGTCAAGTAACTGAGCTACGGGGGTCATCCAATTCAATATTTTCCATAGACCACAAATTTTAGAGGACAGTGGTAACTGTTTGGACCATTTCCAAACTTTCCCATTTATGAAATAATTTGTGCTCAGTCATATGTGTAATAGACTCACTGATCCCCCCAAAATGAGTTTCTCTCTTAAGGAATGGCACTGCACCATCCCAAACAGGAACCCATACCTTGACTCTGAGGTCCACATCCGTGAGCACCATAAAGAAATCATTGTAGGTCATTCCATACTCCTTCCTCAGTTCGCTGATGAGATGCTGGTCTACCAAGTCCTCATCATCCACGACTCGCATAGGTTTCTCATTGTCTTAAGGCAAATAAAATGTGAATAAATATGGATGTGACAAAAACAGAAATCAGTGGGAAACCAAAAGGTGGAGGATCTGAGCCTCCATCCCGAGTTAATCAGAACTGCTTTCATTAGTTGCACACATTCAAATAGTACTTTGAACTAATGTTTCCAAAGTGAACAAATATAGAAACAAACAAATAAATAAGCTCATTTTGAAAGTCACTCTTCCAAAGATGATCGAATCCCATCTCTGCCCACCCTGGTTATAGTGAATCAGAAGGAGCAACATTAGAATGAAGCTACTGAGTCATTCCTGGAAGAAGATTGCCAACTCAACCTGGGACGAGTAATTATTGTGACTTACCAGGGAAACAGACCCAGATTCTTTGGTTAAGCTTTATTTCAATTAAAATTTTATTTTAGTTTTAGCTATTTATTTAAGTCTAAAATTGGTGTCTGTTCCTTCCTTTTATTAGAGCATTTCTTGGGACACAGTGAACTATGTCATTGCTATGTGTGTGTATATTAGTCACTCGGTCGTGTCCGACTCTATGCAACCACATGGACTGTAGCCAGCCAGGCTCCTCTGACCATGGAATTCTCCAGTCATTACCATAGAGAAAAATAAAAAGCCTATGTTCAAATCTGGTTATTTGACTCCAAAAATCAAGCTATTCATAAGATAAATTTTGTAAGTGATACAGGTTAAATAAAATGTTACCAAATTTACAGAAGTTCTTAATGTTTTATATATATATGTATTTTTTTTTTTCAAATATCAAGCCCTGAAAACTATTATAATTCAGAGTGGTTCCTGCAGGTGCCACTGGGTTAATGGGAAGTTTGAACATGACAAACTATTAATACCATGCTTGGAAAACACTTTGGAAATGATAGAAGGGCTTATTTACTTCTTTCCTCCCACATAGGTCACAGTGCTTACCTCAACCCTATTAAAATTTTTATTGGTAGAATAATCCCCTGTATTAAAAAATTACAAATATTAAACTTAGCAAATACGTAATAATAAATCTATTACAGAAGGAAACGTATTGGTTATTATCAACACTGTTACTCAATGAAGAGTACTACAGTAGGAAAAAAAACACAATTTTGTAGCTACAAAGGTGATCTAGCCAAGTATCACAGACTATACTGCTTTTATTGATATAAAGGGGACAATTGTAATTTAGGTATTACTTTGGTTTACTTGATTAAGATTGTTGAAAGTATATAAATAAGAAACTTGATTCTCCCAAGTAGATCATAATGAGAGGGGAAAGAATACTATCATTAATAAAATATGTTAATTTAAAAGAATTGTTAGGTTCTTCATGCCGTTGGTTTTTGTTTAGTTTATCTATTGAGTAAAAATAGCAACTTGAAGAATAAAATACAAAGTATGATGTTGCTGCTGCTGCTAAGTCGCTTCAGTCGTGTCCAACTCTGTGTGACCCCATAGACGGCAGCCCACCAGGCTCCCCCATCCCTGGGATTCTCCAGGCAAGAACACTGGAGTGGGTTGCCGTTTCCTCCTCCAATGCATGAAAGTGAAAAGCAAAAGTGAAGTCACTCAGTCGTGTCCAACTCTTCATGACCCCATGGACTATAGCCTACTAGGCTCCTCCATCCATGGGATTTTCCAGGCAAGATTACTGGAGTGGGGTGCCATTGCCTTCTCCAAAGTATGATGTTATTCTTGGTTAAAAGGAAATAAAGCAAAAGAAAATACATCCATATGGGAATATACATAGGAAAAAGTCCAGAAGGACATAGAGCTAATAATAATAGTTGTCTCTGGGGAGTGAGAAGAGGTGAGGTAGAAACTTTGACTGTTTACTTTATGTGAGCCTATATTATTTAAATTTTAACAAGGAGCATATTTTATTTTGTGATTAATAATATTAATATGAATTATGATGATGAAGGAAATCATTAAAAAACTGATTTGTAAGCATGCTTTTATTGATATAAAGGGGACAATTGTAATTTAGGTATTACTTTGGTTTACTTGATTAAGATTGTTGAAAGTATATAAATAAGAAACTTGATTCTCCCAAGTAGATCATAATGAGAGGGGAAAGAATACTATCATTAATAAAATATGTTAATTTAAAAGAATTGTTAGGTTCTTCATGCCGTTGGTTTTTGTTTAGTTTATCTATTGAGTAAAAATAGCAACTTGAAGAATAAAATACAAAGTATGATGTTGCTGCTGCTGCTAAGTCGCTTCAGTCGTGTCCAACTCTGTGTGACCCCATAGACGGCAGCCCACCAGGCTCCCCCATCCCTGGGATTCTCCAGGCAAGAACACTGGAGTGGGTTGCCGTTTCCTCCTCCAATGCATGAAAGTGAAAAGCAAAAGTGAAGTCACTCAGTCGTGTCCAACTCTTCATGACCCCATGGACTATAGCCTACTAGGCTCCTCCATCCATGGGATTTTCCAGGCAAGATTACTGGAGTGGGGTGCCATTGCCTTCTCCAAAGTATGATGTTATTCTTGGTTAAAAGGAAATAAAGCAAAAGAAAATACATCCATATGGGAATATACATAGGAAAAAGTCCAGAAGGACATAGAGCTAATAATAATAGTTGTCTCTGGGGAGTGAGAAGAGGTGAGGTAGAAACTTTGACTGTTTACTTTATGTGAGCCTATATTATTTAAATTTTAACAAGGAGCATATTTTATTTTGTGATTAATAATATTAATATGAATTATGATGATGAAGGAAATCATTAAAAAACTGATTTGTAAGCATCCTTAACAACTAATGTTCTGATTTTAACACTTTACAAATCAGATTTTATCTTGAACCTAGGAACTGCTATTTTTAATCCTCAACATACATTTATTTTTGTTTTTTTATTTGGAACTTCTTATTAAATTTATCCAGATTCTGCCAAAGCTCTTTAGTCTTCATAAGGGTGGCAGGGCTTAAAAACAAACATTCCTTAGAATACATCCTATAAATTGTCCACATGGTCCCAATCCAGCTACAATGATTCATAGATCCAAGCCCATTTTGTGGGATTTGGTCATTTCACACAACCCGCCCCTGGACCTAAGATTTTTGAGGAGGGTCAGCAGGGAGGGTGAGCTCTGCTGTGTGCTGATGAGGACTGGCCCTATAAATGAAGCCTAGTTTCCCACCCTTTAAGAACTCCAGCTCCAAAAAGTCAGTGGTTAAATTCAGGTAGTAGTAAATTTCTTCATGTATTTGTTTTTCCATGTCTGACTATAGACAGCAATGACACTGCAGAAAAATTCAGCTTCAAAGGCAACTTATTAAACACCAACTGTATGCCAGGCATTATATCTAAAGCCTCCATCTGTGACTGCTGCCTCTCTGAGATAGCCATGGTTTCTCCTCCTCTTCCTTCTCATCCCTAAATTCAGGCCATTCTTCCAATGTCCTTGGACAACTTCAGCTCTCTGTTTGCTTCAGGAGCTCCAAATCTGCTCTCACAGTTTTTCAAAGTAGGATTCACTATATACCTTCATCATGAACACCTGGAGTGCATGTTAAAATTACAATCCATGGACCCAGATCTATCTGGCTCATGGCCCCAGGAGTACCAATCAGTTGTCTCGGGGCCAGGAACTGGGCAATTAGGAAATAACCTACAGCCCCAGGCCTAACCAGCTGTTCACCCAGCTCATCTGTGTTTCCCATGGAAACCCCAATAATAACCATGGTCTAGGCTCTCTCTTCACTCCGGCTTCTGCTTCCTGACCAGTACTTCCTCCCATGACCTTGTGAGGTGTGGTGCAGTTTCCTCTTTGAGTAATGAATGAGTAATATATTCCATTTTCCTTTGGCATTCTGACTTTGCTGCACCACCAGACCTTAATAAACCCTGTCCTGAAGTAATGCACAATGTAAATAAAACATACTTATAAGGCACTTAAAATATAATTATCCTATCCAAGAAGTCAATATAGCCAAAAATCTCTTGGTTGCATTTTGAATAAATCTGGAGGCTAACTTTGTTGTCAATCTGCTTGTTCCTTCTTGTTTTACTCTATGAGTGAGTTGTTTCCCTGCCTAGCACCCAGTTGTGGGATGAGTGAGTGACTGAATTGAATGGGTATGTGAGACTAGCCTGGCCATTTCTGATCTCAAAGCTGAAGCTCGCATTCGGTTCCTAGAAAGAACAGTCTGTCTTATTCATGAAGAATGTGTCCTGTCAGGTACTTTCCAACCTACAGACTGACTACTAAGAAGAATAAGAAGTTATTTAAAATTTACTTGAAAAACATGTTTAGAAATCTTTAATGACTTCACTTAATTTACCAAATTAAGTTTGAATTCTCTCTCCTGGTATTTGAAATTCTCTAAAATGGGTGCCAATCTACATTTCTAGACTCCTCTTCCCTTCTCTCGGACGCTCAACTTTCTGCTCTAGACCAAATTTAACTGCAAATCAGAATCACTTGAGAAACACTTTTAAAACAAACTCCTGAACTCCACCCCCCAAAATGGGTCAGTATCTTATAAAGAATACCTATAAATTGAGATTAAAAAGACCCAACAACCCAATAGAGAAACAAGCAAAGGACACTAAAAAAAATATAAAGTTGCCTGAAACATATGAAAAAAAATCTTCAATCACATTTATAAAAAGAGAAATGCAACCCAATACTATACCACACTAAGATACCATTTTTCACATACAGCATTGGCTAAAAACATTCACAAGTCTAATCAGACATTCTATTGAAGATGTTTGGAGATATAGACATTCTTACACATTTCTGGTGGCTTTGCAATATCATACAACTTGCATGGAGAGAAATTTGGTGATATCTACCAAAGCTAGATATACTTTCCATTTGACCCAGCAATCTTAGGGTCAGAATCTATTGTAAAGAAATGCCCACAAACATAGAGTGATATGTGTACAAGGTTAATTCTGAAATTGTTTATAATAACAATATACTGAAAGTAATCCAAATGTTCCTCAACAAGAGGAGTGGTTAAATAAACTATGGTAGAATCTCAGAATGGCTTAATAAAGAATGATAAAGATCTCTGTGTACTCATAAGAAAAGATATCCAGGAAATACACTTAGGCGGAAAAAAAAGGCAAAACAGATATATAATATACTATTATATGTACCAGAGATCAAATTACCAATATCAGCTGGATCATAGAAAAAGCAAGCGAATTCCAGAAAAACATCTACTCTGCTTCACTGACTATGCTAAAGTCTTTGACTGTGTGGATCATAACAAATTGTGGAAAATTCTTCAAGAGATGGGCATCCCAGACCACCTTACCTGTCTCCTGAGAAATCTATATGCAGGTCAAGAATCAAGAGTTAGAACTGGACATGGAATAACAGACTGGTTCCAAATTGGGAGAGAAGTACATTAAGGCTGTATATTGTCACCTGTTTATTTAACTTATATACATAGTACATCATGCAAAATGCCAGGCTGGATGAATCACAAGCTGGAATCAAGATTGCCCATAGAAATATAAAAAACCTCAGATATGTAGATGACACTACCCTTATGGCAGAAAGCAAAGAGGAACTTAAGAGCCTCTTGATGAAAGTGAAAGAGGAGAGTGAAAAAGTTGGCTTAAAACTCAACATTCGAAAAAATTAAGATCATGGCATCTGGTCCCATGACTTCATAGATGGGGAAATAATGGAAACAGTGACAGACCTTATTTTCTTGGGCTCCAAAATCACTGCAGATGGTGACTGCAGCCATAAAATTAAAAGATGCTTGCTCCTTGGAAGAAAAGCTATGACAAACCTAGACAGCATATTAAAAAGCAGAGACATTACTTTGCCAACAAACGTCTGTCTAGTCAAAGCTATGGTTTTTCCAGTAGTCATGTATGGATGGACCATAAAGAAAGCTGAGTGCCGAGGAATTTATGTTTTTGAACTGTGGTGTTGGAGAAGACTCTTGAGAGTCCCTTGGACTCCAAGGAGATTAAACCAGTCAATCCTAAAGGAAATCAGTACTGAATATTCATTGAAAGAACTGATGCTAAAGTTGAAGCTCTAATACTTTGATCACCTGATGTGAAGTACTGACTCATAATAAAAGACTCTGACGCTGGGCAAGATTGAAGGTAGGAAGAGAAGGAAACGACAGAGGATGATATGGTTGGATGGCCTCAACAACTCGATGGACATGAGTCTGAGCAAGTTCTGGGGAACTGATGATGGACAGGGAAGACTGGCATGCTGCAGACCCTCTGGGGCAAAGGGTCAATTTTTCAGAGGCTTCTGTGGGGTCACAAAGAGTTGGACATGACTGAGCAACTGAACTGAACTGATTGTTTGTATAAAAAGAAAGGAAAAAGAATAAGGAACTACTGTGTAGCACAGGGAACTGTATTCAATGTTCTGTAATAATCTATAACAGAAAAGAATCTGAAAAAGTTTATAATTATATATACACGAATCACTTCGCTATACATCTGGAACTAATACAACATTGTAAATCAGCTATATTTAAAAAAAAAAAAGATTTTTCCTACTCAAGGTAATAAAACGTTTTTCTGTTTAAAAAAAGAGAGAATGGGAATATAGGTATCTATATTTATTTCTGTTTGCATAAAGAAGCCATTAAATGGATCAAGATGGAATCATAAATATTACTGTGGGAGCAGAGAATAATAAGGGTCAAGAATGAGTGTAAGACTTGTCTGTTAATGCCTTCTTATATAGTGTTGACTTTGGAATCCAAACAAAATGTATCATTTGTTTAAAAACCTGAATAAAAACAAAAAGTACTTTTGATAGAGTCATCATCTATCAAAAAAATCTACTCAGTTTCAAGGCTCCTCCTTTAAATCCACTCCCACTCCCTTTTCAAAACTCTGTGATACATACAATACTGTGATAACTGCAACTAGAAGAGCTTGTCCCTTCACCACATTCTTCAAGCACTTGTTTTATACACTTGACTTATCAGGTACTTTTAACCCCTTGCTTGTCAGGGGTTGATCTTGACAGCAATAAGCTTGATGTTAGAGGCAGTGTAATGGGTGATCACACAAGTTAGGGGACAGGGTGATAATCAAAACCTGAATAATCAGAGAGGGACACCAAAGGCATTGTTTGGAAGTCTGATCACTCACCCAGCCTTGTCTCCTAGCACAGTGGCAGGGTCTAGAAAAGGCAGCTGCCAGGCATTGTCACCACTGAAGAAGGGAGGAATTGGGACAAAGGGTCAATTTTTCAGATGCTTCTGTGGGGAAGCAGCATTTCTGCCTTATTATGGATCCAGATGGTTGTGAGGTTGTCCATAAAGGACAATTCTCAACAGGATCAAAGACAGAGTATTCTAGGCTGAAATGGATTCTATCAGTCTCAGGTATAAAAGTTACTCCAGAGACTCACCTAGGAATTCCCTACTCATGAATAAGGAATCAGTACTGCCTCTCCTTGTTGCCACATTCCACTTCCACCAACTCTTCCTCCTTCTTTTTTTCCTTCCTTCAGAAGAAGCTGTCAAAAAATTGCCTCCCCCCCCAAAAAAGTCCTATGTTTCAGCTCTTAAAGTTTAGTGATCAATACCAGTGTCAAAATATTTTTCACCTATATATTTTGCTAAGCATATAAATATACAAATATGTATGCCCGCTATGTTTTCCTCTCTCTTCTCTTTTCATTCTGTAATAAAATGCCTTTAGCTGGCAACTCCTTCCCACCTGACAAACTTCTTCTATAATCCATCCTCTTAGCATAGACACCAATATTCCTATCTCAAATTGATATTTTAAATATCTCTGACAATTAAGAATGCACTTATGTGTTAGGTCACTCTATCTTTTATCTTTTTTTTTTTTTTTTCATTTTTAATTTGTGTGTGTGTGTATGTTAGGTCATTCTAAACCCTCACGTATAATATACTCTGGACTGCCAAAACTGGATAGGCTTATTCTGCACTGGAATTTGCTCAAGAGTGAATAACTTTCATTAGGCTAATGACTGAAATCTTAAATCTTCCTGATGTTTGTAGATCCATCACCTATAATTCAAATACATTTTGCAAGATGGACCAGCTGGTGAGTACAGCCCACACTGTAGCTGGATGTGGGCCTCTGTTTTTAAGGCCCTGTAAAAGTCTGGAAGAGTACAGAGTGCTTGATTTATTTTTAAGGAAAGTAAGGCCATCTGATAGATTTCCAACTGAAAATCGGTCAAGGCTGGAGATTGGTTTACTGAGACCATGGCGCATGCCAGCTTCTATTTTCTCATGGCTGACTCCCAGTCTTGGCTGAATGCACTACACCCTTTCCCATAAGTGTAACCTGGGACATGACACAAAGAGAGACAGGCCTTCAGGAATTCGATGAGGAACAAAATCAAAGGCCCCTCAAATCATATCCAAGCTGCCATTCAATGAGTGGCAAACACTCAAATCACAATACCTGACTTCCAAAAAGGCAGAAAAGAAAATCATTCTCTACAGTTCATATTCAGTCCAGATGTCTAAAAGACAGCAGGATTCATGCTAACATGTTGCCAAGGCAGCACCAGATGTTTGTAATGGTTAGGCCCATGCACAGGTTAAGGTGGAAGATATAATGATTTTTCCAAACTTCTCTGAAATAAGGAATGAGAATTCTTTGTGTGAGTTGGTGGGTGACACATTTGACACCAGAAACACCTTGTGGAGGAAGGCTTTCATCATCAGCCAGCAAGTCTCTGTACTGGACTGTATGCCCACTTCCTCTCAAGACATCTGGATTATGATCAAGCTTACTGGCTCCTGCTACTATTTGACAAGACTGGAAGCCAAAGGCTGACTCTCAGTTAAGCACCAAATATGTGGCTTTGCAGTATCAGTCTCTTGGACTTCAGTTTTGTCACCGACAGGATTAATACAGCCTGACCCTGAGGAGCAGCTATGAGGATTCCTTGTTAATTAGCAGAAAGCAATCACAAGTATTTTTCGGTTATAGTGCTCTAGGCCCTCTGACAGCTCATTGACCACAGTAACAGCATTAAATCCTCATCATCACCTATGAAATGCATATAACCATGTTCTAAGCTGAGACTTAGGAAATAACTTGCTCAAGGTTACATGCAAATACATTGTGACTGTGGATTTGAACCTCTTTGACTCTAGAACCTCTTTTGTGTCTTTTGCATGTATGACTATCGGTTGTTGTTGGTAAGGACACTCTCTCTTTTTGTTGTCCTTGAAAAACATATGCGTTGTAAGAAATAAATGTCCACAAATCAATCACTGCTCCACGAATGACTTATGTTAAGACATTGAAAAAGTGAAGCTGCTCAGTCGTGTCCAACTCTTTGTGACCCCATGGACTATAGCCTGCCAGGCTCCTCCATCCATGGGATTCTCCAGGTAAGAATCCTGGAGTGGGTTGCCATTTCCTTCTCCAGGGGATCTTCCTGACCCAGGGACAGAACCCAGGTCTCCTGCACTGCAGGCAGACTCTTTACCATCTGAGCCACCAGGGGCTCCTAAGACATTGGAAAGGATGCTATTTATTTTCCTTTTGAACTATCTCAGGGAAAAATGAGCTAATAAAAATGAGAGTGCACAGCTGAAACTTCATATCCAAATAAATTAGGGAGACCTGCTGGCCAACATTGTACCTATAGTAAACAATACTGTATTGCACACTTAAAAATTAGTTGAGGATAGATCTCAAGCTAAGTGTCTTTACAAAAGTAAAAAAATATATATGATTTAGAAAGCTAGACTATGTTAAAACTCAACTGAAATTATCATAACTTAATTACAACAATATGTGTTCATAGCACCAAGAGTATGTGACACAAAAATCCATGAAGTAACATGTTATATGCACTCAAATTAAATGTTAATTAATGGAGGGACTTCCTTGGTGATCTAATGGTTAAGATTCTGTACTTCCACAGGAGAGGGCAAGGGTTCGATACCTGGTAGGTGAAGTAAGATTGCCACATGCCGCGGTAAGGCCCCCCACTCCCTCATAAATTGCTAACTAATGGGAAAAAGTATGCTTTATGTGCTTTTGGACAAAAAATATTTTATGAAAAATATGCAGGATATGCAAATGGCACAAGAAGGATTTTCATTATAGTTGAAACAACAGTAAACAAAAGTAGAGAAATTATGTAAGAAAGAAAGATTTTTGTTTTTAAGTAAAACTCTACAGATGTAATAGTTATAAAAGAAACTGGGTGGGTCAGATCTGGGGCTTCTGACCATGAGGCATAACTACTCACAGAAAATCTGCCATGTTCCCACGAGAACCGCGGCGAGTTAGACCTTAGCTGCCCAACACTGAGTTGTATGCCTCACATGCATCATTAATGTGAAAAATTGTGAAAACTCTACATTCAGCCAAACTCTTCTGCTTTCCAAAAGGAGGTGGGCGCCGTTCAGTCCGTATTTCCACTGACTTTTCATTTAGTTTCACAGCTTCTCTCAGCCCCCACTCACTCTCCCCAAGCCTGGCCAGAGTCAAGGACTCTGAAGGATGTGCGGGACCCCATTTATGAGGGAGTCACCTACAGCATAGAGGCTGAAGGAGGATCAGATGGTGCTGTTCACAGGCAAGAAGACTCAGAGACAGATTAAAGTGTCAGAATACCTCTCTGGCTCTTCTTTATCAGAATACCTCCCCCACCCTGCCCCACTGAATTACTTCTCTCCTTTTCCTCCATCTTACTGACTTTCAAACTGTAGACTATTCGCATATTTTTCATTTTAGTGTTCAAAACTTAAACCAGAACCATCCAGGATAGTTATATAAGTAGTTAGGCAGACTGACCTTTGTTACCACAAGCAAATAGCCCTCTGGAAACTCCAGTTTTCCTTTTGATTCCCGACCGACCTCTCCCATAAGGTATGCCCCACCTTAGCTAACAGAAAAGCAGTAATATAATCATCAAGTTGTTTCAGAGAACCTAGCTGGAAGTGGTCGATTTTCATGGTGCTGTTGCTGACAGGCCCGAAGATGGTGATCACGGAGACTTTCCTGGTGGCCATCTTGCAGAAACTTTCCAGATACTCATCTCGCTGCTGCACATACATGCTATTTTCAGCCTTGGGAGTAGTGATCAGCTGCAGGAGGGAAAAAGCAAGCAAAGAAATTAACTCACAGTGATAGTTTCACACTGAGGGAAAAGTCAAAGGTATGATCTAGAATAGAGGACTGATGGTGACTGACGGGATGCATGTGTTAGCTGCTCAGTCACGGTCGACTCTTTGTGACCCTACGGACTGTAGCCCCCAAGCTCCTGTGTCCATGGAATTCTCCAGGCAAGAATACTGGAGTAGGTTGCCATTTCTAAACTAGACTGACACCTAAACTGGATCGTTTTGTTCGATAGTTAGCATAATTAAATCCAAAAGAGACCATTTGGAAAGGCCTTTTAAAAAAAATGATTCCAGACAGTTTAGAGTTTCTACTCACTTCCACTATCATTTGCCTTCATTATCAGTCTCCGTGTGTCTTGGTTTTCTCATTTATGAACTCTGAACAGGAATACATCTTTCACAAGGCTGTTTGTTGTAAGCATTACATGACACTTAGCATGCAATAATTATCCAATAAATGCTATCTCTCTCCCTTTATTTTGATCTTCTTACCTTAATTGGCTGCTCAGACACTCGTGAATTCGGTGGCTACCACAAATTTCACATCTTACAGGGCTGAGTTTCATAGCCAGGTCTTGGGCACTATAAAACGTTCCATTTTCATTAGGTAAAATTCTGAATTTTTAGAATGGCTCTTTGGCCCAGTTCTGTCTCAGAACATAATCATTGTCACGTTGGACCTGCACAGAGCTCGTGGTGGATGTCTGTGATGCTGAAACCCTCCAAGAGGATGAATTTTTCTCTTTCTGTTCAGCATTCTTTCCAATTCAAACCTGGCATTTTTCACCTAGCCCTTGTGTCTCTCTCACTCAATTTGACCCCCTGACTTCCCCTGAGGAAAAAGAAGACAGAGCAATAAAAAGAGATGCTTTGCTCACCAGCTATGTGGGAAAACACAGACTTGACTATTTTGGATAAAATGAGGATACTGTTATTGAAAAAGGTTCCTCTTGAACTCTCTGCCTAAGAATGCCTCAACGTTGTAATCTAGCCAGATATAAAAGCCTTTCTACTATGGTGATTATTTTTGTTGCTTTTTCCTGAGTCCAATTTTACCAGCTTCTTCCTGAGCAGAAACCAGGATTGTGTAGCACATATGACGAATGTGTGGGCATGTGCTGTCTGCCCTGAAGTGGAAGGACATGAAATTTTATTCTGATGATGACTAGATTTTTTTGATCTCTCTAATCCGAAACAGCTTAATCGGCTGATGTCTGCAAAAAACACAGCTTAGTCACCCTCTGCAGGCTTCTCATTAGCTCAGAGGCCAGCCTTTAAACCAGAGGTAGAACTGGACCACCAGAGAGTTCCCCCATCCATACACTTCCTTTCATTTGACCAATTTATCAAGCACTTTTCTATTTAAAAAAAAAGTGCTTTAAAAAAGTTAGTCCCATCTAACCTTACAAAATATTCCTGAAGTTTGTGGCTATTAGCTTGGCATTTTGCAGAAAGGAACTCACCATGTTGTTAAACTCTTTATCAAATACTGTATCAAGATAGTAATAAACTGGTCCCAGCTCGTTTTGCTGTTTATTTTGCTCTGTCCGAAATGTATTTATTGTGGCCTGCAGGCATTCACTTTGAAGAATTTTCTGTGCTTGACAAAAATACGGTCCTTCATGGAAATCAAAATGAGTTCAATAGCTTTTGAGTAGAACATTAACAAAGATTTTTCCACGATGAAACTTTTGTTTATGTTTTCTCAGATTGTTATTTATTTTAATAAGACATGATTTCATCTCTTTTTGATTGTGTGTTTATGTACCTCTTCAGATGGACAGGGTGGGTAGGAAATGCTTGGTTTAGAAATATAATTCCCCAAGAGGAAAAATAATAAAATTTCCCTTAATTTATTCAATGATTCACACTTAGCCTTAAAAAAAATTTAAGGAGGCTGTAGAAAGGTACAGTGATGGTATTTTTGCTTTGTTAATTTTTTAATTAGCTAAATGGCATTTGAAAATATTTCTTTATGTTTTGATGGTAGTCTACATCCAGGTGTTTTGTTTTCAGTTGGTATATTTTAGTCTTTTCTTTTTGGCTTTTCTTTGCTCACAGATACACTATTTTGAAATACATAAAATGACTCTTTAAGCGAGAACACAAAATAGTAAAAAAAAAAAAAAAAAAAATTGAAAGTAACATGTCCTGGTAATGATTTTGGACTCCCTGACCTAAAGTAAGGATGAAAGAAAGTAAAAGTCTTAGGCGCTCAGTTCTGCCAGATTCTTGGATACCCCATGGCTGTAGTCCACCAGGCTCCTCTTTTCATGGAATTCTCCAGGCAAGAATACTGGAGTGGGCGGCCATGCCCTTCTCCAGGGGATCTTACCAACCCAGGGGTTGAACCCAGTCTCCTGCACTGCAGGCAGATTCTTCACTGTCTGAGCCACCACGGAAGCCCCAAAGGAAGGATAGGCTCATATTTAGAATATATGCTAGATGATTGATAACTACTTGGCTCTGAAACTTCAGATCCATGCATAGACTCCATTTGATTCATGGACCCTTTCAGATCATGCTATGACCAGATTTTAAGAATTCTCAAAGCCCCTTCTGGTCTCTTTCTTCCCCTTGTGCATAACTGAGAATTTCAGAGAATATACAGTCATACCAAACCGTATCCTGCCAGGCAGCTTCTCCCATGTATCTCTGAACACAGTAGCCTTAGACTGTGGATACCCATGGGAACTGCATTTAAATAAGTAGAGGGCTGACTTCCCTGGTGGCTCAGATGGTAGAGCGTCTGTCTACAATGAGGGAGACCTGGGTTCGAGCCCTGGGTTGGAAAGATTCCTCTGGAGAAGGAAATGGCAATCCACTCCAGTACTATTGCTAGAAAATCCCATGGACAGAGGAGCCTGGTAGGCCGCAGTCTATGGAGTTGCAAAGAGTTGGACACGACTGAGCCACTTCACTTCACTTCACTCTAAAGTTTACTTTCACCTCAGGCCCTTTGCCCGGGGAAGCCTTAACCCACCTGGGAGATGACATTCATTTAGCATGACTCACTTCCTAGAGTCTAGCCCTCCACAACCTGGCATCAGGCTCTCTCTTGCTAAACTTTCCTCCTACTCCTCCCTTATGTGACCTCTTCACCTGTAGCTGGACTGTGACCTAAATTATAATATGGGAGGAATCTGAGTGGCACAGAGAAAGGGTGACTGTAGTCAAAATCCGAAGACCTGCATTTTTGTCCTAGTTCAACCCCTGGCTATTCTGTAGCCTCAACAAAGCCTTTTAACCTTCTAAACCTTGGTTTTCTCATCTTTGGAACAACTTCCCTACGAACTCATAAAATAGTGAGAATCAAGCATACATATTAGTATATATATTACATAAATATATACAGGCTATGTACACCAAAGCATCATAGATGTATGCTGCCTTTGAATAATTCACTCACAATCCTTCCTTTACCTTCACCCATGTCACCCTTCTCACCCAGAATCTTCTCCCCTCCCTTCCACCTTATCAGAATCTGAGTCATTCTTCAAATGCAGCATCCTCCTTAAAGTCTCATCTATTCCACAACGATCACTTTCTCCTTTTAATTACTGTTCTTATTATCTGCATAGCTCACCTGGAATTTATGTATATCTTTGATTTGCCATTTTGTTTTATGTTTATGTCACATCTCCTTAACTCTGTCTCTTATACACATCTTAAGCGAGAACACAAAATAGTAAAAAAAAAAAAAAAAAAAATGAAAGTAACATGTCCTGGTAATGATTTTGGACTCCCTGACCTAAAGTAAGGATGAAAGAAAGTAAAAGTCTTAGGCGCTCAGTTCTGCCAGATTCTTGGATACCCCATGGCTGTAGTCCACCAGGCTCCTCTTTTCATGGAATTCTCCAGGCAAGAATACTGGAGTGGGCGGCCATGCCCTTCTCCAGGGGATCTTACCAACCCAGGGGTTGAACCCAGTCTCCTGCACTGCAGGCAGATTCTTCACTGTCTGAGCCACCACGGAAGCCCCAAAGGAAGGATAGGCTCATATTTAGAATATATGCTAGATGATTGATAACTACTTGGCTCTGAAACTTCAGATCCATGCATAGACTCCATTTGATTCATGGACCCTTTCAGATCATGCTATGACCAGATTTTAAGAATTCTCAAAGCCCCTTCTGGTCTCTTTCTTCCCCTTGTGCATAACTGAGAATTTCAGAGAATATACAGTCATACCAAACCGTATCCTGCCAGGCAGCTTCTCCCATGTATCTCTGAACACAGTAGCCTTAGACTGTGGATACCCATGGGAACTGCATTTAAATAAGTAGAGGGCTGACTTCCCTGGTGGCTCAGATGGTAGAGCGTCTGTCTACAATGAGGGAGACCTGGGTTCGAGCCCTGGGTTGGAAAGATTCCTCTGGAGAAGGAAATGGCAATCCACTCCAGTACTATTGCTAGAAAATCCCATGGACAGAGGAGCCTGGTAGGCCGCAGTCTATGGAGTTGCAAAGAGTTGGACACGACTGAGCCACTTCACTTCACTTCACTCTAAAGTTTACTTTCACCTCAGGCCCTTTGCCCGGGGAAGCCTTAACCCACCTGGGAGATGACATTCATTTAGCATGACTCACTTCCTAGAGTCTAGCCCTCCACAACCTGGCATCAGGCTCTCTCTTGCTAAACTTTCCTCCTACTCCTCCCTTATGTGACCTCTTCACCTGTAGCTGGACTGTGACCTAAATTATAATATGGGAGGAATCTGAGTGGCACAGAGAAAGGGTGACTGTAGTCAAAATCCGAAGACCTGCATTTTTGTCCTAGTTCAACCCCTGGCTATTCTGTAGCCTCAACAAAGCCTTTTAACCTTCTAAACCTTGGTTTTCTCATCTTTGGAACAACTTCCCTACGAACTCATAAAATAGTGAGAATCAAGCATACATATTAGTATATATATTACATAAATATATACAGGCTATGTACACCAAAGCATCATAGATGTATGCTGCCTTTGAATAATTCACTCACAATCCTTCCTTTACCTTCACCCATGTCACCCTTCTCACCCAGAATCTTCTCCCCTCCCTTCCACCTTATCAGAATCTGAGTCATTCTCAAATGCAGCATCCTCCTTAAAGTCTCATCTATTCCACAACGATCACTTTCTCCTTTTAATTACTGTTCTTATTATCTGCATAGCTCACCTGGAATTTATGTATATCTTTGATTTGCCATTTTGTTTTATGTTTATGTCACATCTCCTTAACTAGAGTGTCAATTCATCAAGGCACTGAAGCCCCAGCCCCACTACTGCCTAGTAGGTAGTAGGAGCACAAGGCTCCTCAGGTTACATCAATCTCTCCTGCTAGAGGTGTGGATCCCTGCTAGATGCAGCCCACAGACCATTGGTAAAGACACTCTCCTTTACATTCAATCTGCTCCTTGAGTTTGCAGCACAAAAAGTGCTGCAAAATGAAAGAGGCTGATCATCTGAACATATTTCAGTGACTCCTTCCCTGTGTATTGACATCTATGTCCCATTCATTTTCTAGCATGGCAGTACTTCAAACTGTGTTTAAAATGGTAACCATTTCCAGTCTCCTATTTTTTAAAAAGAACATTTTAGAAGACTGAAGAGACTTATCACAGAACTTTCCAGTAAACATTTTTGTCTGGCACTTGGCCTCTTTCTAGTCTGGTGGTGATAAATCAGGGCATGTATCATGAAGCTAGAATTGTGTTGTTCTTTTTTATGTTTCTGTTCCAACTTTCCAACTGGCATGTTGGCACAAGGAGCCTCAGGCTATAAGGAAGCTAGTTTGCATAAATAAAGGGTGCAGATGGGAATGGGAAGATGCTGGGGGGAGGATATTTTAAGTCAGCTTACTCCAAGTACTGTGTTAAGCTCAAAACATTAGACTCTTATAGGAGTCTGAGAAAAGGCATTCCAGCTGGTAGTCTGCCTCAATAAATAGGAGGTTTATATTCTTTTCTAAAATTAAACTGAGTAAGTAGATTACTGTCCCAATATCCAAATTTCTGTAGTAAGGTTAAAAGTGCTAACATACTTGAATTACAGGAGATCCAATCTCCAAAGAATACTTAACCTTGAACTTGAATCTATGTATTTCAGTGTATGAGGCTTCTTGTTCATTGACAAACAGGTCAATGGGCACAGAGAACAGCATGACTTTTCAGCTATACCCTACGTATTCCGATGTTTCCATGATAAAAGACTCATCCATATTCTCAATTTTATCATCCCCAGACCAGCATCAGTCTGAGGGATTAGATTAACTGGGATTTAATCTATCGTTCTCCACTTGACTAGGTAGAAAGCCAGTGAGTTGAGGTACAAAGAACTAGCTAGGTATTAAAGGCAGAAACTCTACATCGGTACTCAGCACAAAATTTTGACAATTGGTATATCTTACTGCTTTTCTGAGTAATTCAAGATTGAAAAGGAATTTTAAAACACTTGTATTACTAACAGGTTCATTTCTCAGTTTCTTGTTCCTGTTACGGTACAAGCCCACAGTAAGCTCACATCCCTGGGAAGGCAGAACGAGGAAGTGATTGACCCTGAGTTTAAACTCAAACATTATCTCAGTTTTAATTCTGGCTTTGTCATGTACTGATTGGCTATACACCTTGGGAAACTTCTCATTCAGTCTAAGCTTCTGTAAATGGAGTTACTTAGTCCTTCCTCATGGGATTGTTGTGAAAATTAATCCACAGTCTCAGCAAAGCACCTTGCAGGATGTGCCCCTTTTGATTGACAGTCTGAGGGACAGAAGGTTTGGAGGTGTGACCTCTGACCTAGCTCTACCTGTAGCTCCTCTGAAGACCACTAGGATGCTATTCATCCAGCTATAAGCTGTACCATCACTGCCAGAGTTTCTCTAAGTAGTTAAGTATTAAAGAAAGATATAAATAAATGCAAAGGACTAGGTTATTGTCACTAAGCACCAGGTTACTAAAAATCTGGAAAGAGAAGCTAAAAGGCCTGCATAATTTCTTGGATGCAAATCTCACTTCAGTTTGAGCAAACTGGGTTAGGCTAAGGCCAGTTGGGGGGGCTATGTTGTCATCTGTACTTTAATAGCATGGAGGCTGCTGTGCCTTAATGAATATTAATTAAATCACTGAAACTTCCTGATAACATCAGCCATGTTTGACAGAAAAAAATGAATAGAAAAGAGATAAGCGGTACCAGCAAAATATTTCTCCCAGAGACACTGGTCTCCTCTCTGTCTGGTTAAAGACTCCTCTCCATCTTTCAACTTTCCATTGCATTTATTTTATAATGTCTTTTCTAATCCATTTTTATTTTCGACACTATTAGCTCTTCAGAGAACACAGTTCTGATATAACCGTCAGCCAGGCACACATGGGACTGAAATGCAAGGCTAAAATGCCTCCTGTTGGTATTTTCTTTCTAATAACAATCCTAGATCTTGGTCCAACCCCAAAGAGCAACACTGCCATGAGCAAGCCCAGCTGGTTTCTGTTTTGCCTCACATGACATCAGCAGAAGCTGTTGTCTGAGTTTTCATTCGCTAGAAATTTATGATCAGGGATACTGTTAAAAGCAGAAAAGACCCAGCCGGGCTTTCAAATCCCTGACTAAGGGAGTGGAAAGAAATGAAAGGCATGACTAATATCAGGGATATAGTATGAAAACCCTTTTCTTCTGACTCATGAGCTAGAGGCAGTGGAAGTATTTGCCAGATGGGTGCACAATTACAATCCTGACATTTTACCCCTGATTATCGGTCCCCCCTTTCCCCCCCGGTTAAAACCTGACCATGCCAGACAAAGTTCCAGGTACTCAGAAAGAGAGCAACAGAAAATGCTACTGATGATTTCCCATACCCCAAAGAGAGGAGTTTGCCTCCAAAAGTTCTGTACTAAGTAAAATTCTACTCTAAAATCAGTGATTCTTCTGGTTTTGGCTGGAACATTCCCATTTAAACCTGTGTATTCTGGCAATAACCAAATAGTTGTTAAACTACTCTAATAGCCTATCCTGTTAAACCTAAGTTTATAGAGTTACTTTAAGGCTCTGGTTAGAAACGAGTACCAGCTTACAAAATATATATAACAAGACATACATACACACATGAATCTGTAGAATCAATCAAAATTTAGGTTTTGTTCTATTACAAAGATATACTAGGTGGAACAGCTAAGAGAATTTGGGGACATGCCCCATCCATTATAACTATCACAAGGGATTCTGCTCTGAATAACATTTCAAAGTGAGCACACTGAACTTTTTGAAACCCCTAAAAGATAAATGGGCACCAGAGTCACTTTGCTCAGATCATTAATCCAAATTTAGTTAGAAAAATGAAAAGACTCTCTAAGAGATGCCTTAAGAGATGAGCATCTGTCTCTTTTGGCTGTGGGAATGCAGGGCATGGAGTCACCTTGTGTCTGCAGCAGGATAGATGCTGTCCTCACATGAGACAGCTCCCTCCCAGCCAGCTAGCTGAATTATTCCTGACTCAGGTTACCCAGCATTAACTTACAGATCTATTTCTCTGAATTAACTACATCATGCCCTTTTCCTCCTTGTCAGCCTGGATTTTTAATGCAGCATTAAGAAGCTAGGGGCAAAATCTTGGAAGGGCACTAAAATAAGGGCAAGGAGACACTGAGAAAAGATGAATCATTCCCATCAATGATGAACATTTCCCATACATTTAAGATGATGTTTATTCTTGCCCAAAGCCCTCTTGGGTCTGACTAGACTCTGGTGTCATTCTTTGGATGGTGGCAAGGAATGGCCAAAAGAGTTACTGAATGGACCTAGGACTTGCTCAGTACCCAAGGCACTCAGAACCACAGGCAGAGTAAAAATAGGACCGCATGTCTCCTTTTTCACACACACACACACACACACACACACACACACACACACACACTAGAGGCCCAGGAGAAACTGACATGACATCTTGACTCCAAATTCAGATATGCCTCTAAGGGATCAGAAAATGGAGCAATTAACCCAGCTTCCACACTTTGTTCGTTTTGCTTCTTACTGGTAGTTGGGCAGTTGTGGGGGAGGCAGGCTTTAGGAGAGAAAATTTTAGCTAGCTGGTTTAAAAAATATATTTGTGGGGCCAGACAAACAAGGACCCTTCCCACTACCAGTCATACCCACTCCTCAACCAGGCTGCCACACTTTCCCCTTTAAGTCTCCCAATTGTTGGTATAGACCTAACTGTTGATATAGACCTGCTATTTTCCCATACACATGCTTCTAGTTTTTAAGCTCATGCAGAAAGAAATACTTTTCCTAAATTGTGACTGCCATCAGTGCATTCCATTTTATTAATTCTTTTATTCTTCTTTGAACTTGGCAGAAGGGAGCTGTATTTAGAACTGTCCTGTGGAAGAGAGCCATTAAGGGGGGATGGGTCTGGTAGGTTCAGAAAAAGTTGAGCACAGAAGAAGCTGAGTGCTTCCCTGGGCTAGTGGCTAAGATCCCCCAGTCACTGACTGCTTAGGGCCATGGGTCTGTGTGGATAGAAATTCATAGAATATCTAAGTCAAAAGGAGCTACTGGCCTGGCTGTCCTTCTTTGACAAACCTCCTGATCTTCCTGACAGATTACTTGTTTAGCCATAGCCTGCTATCCAATAATGTAATTTTAGAAAAATAACACTCCAAGTCCTAACACTGCCACAGCCTACAGAACAATACCAGGGAGAAGATTACTTACAAGCAGCCTTCGTTTGCCTTCAAAGGGCCCCAGTAGGTCGGTCACCAACTTCCTGGGATTCTGAGTGAAGGGTTTTGCGGGTTGCAGGTGGCCATCCTGCTCTGTCCTCCCCACTTTTTTCTTCTTGCTCTTCTCTTTCTCCTGCCTGCTCTTTTTCTCAGCCTTGTCCTTCTTCACCTGCTTTCACTCTTGAGTAACTTGTCTGCTTTCTCACTCTTCACCTTTTTTTTCTTCTCCTTCTCGGGTTTCTCAAGTTTTTCGTGCTTTTTCGACTCCTTCGCCTTTTTGGGGGGCATGTTTCGCCCCTGCAACTCCTCCTCCAGCTGAGAGGTGGTCGGCCGGCTGAGGTCATACTTATCCTCATACTCATTGCTAAGAATTTTGTCCTGGGCTTTCTTTTTGGGAGGTTTCCCCTTTGCTGGTCTGTGAGGACCTGGCACCACATTGGGGTCCCGGGGGCCATGCTCCCGCCTGTCTGTGCGGTTGTCCCGGAGACGGCCCGCGCCGGCCCTGGTGCTGGGCTCGGAGATGGCGACGGAAGGGGCAGCTGTGAAGACCTCGAAGCTGGTGGCCTTGCTGGGCCTCCTAGTGGTCGGCGGCCTCTCCCTGGGCTGCTCCTTCCTGGGCGGAGGGTAGAGATTCTCGGAGGCCACCGGCCCCTTGGCGGTGGTCACCTCGGCTGTTGCAGGGGGCCTGTGGGGGGCCGAGGAAAGGTGCACTCGGGGGGTCCAGGGCCTCTGGGTGGTCGGAAAGGCCGTGGTGGTTGTGGGTCTCGCAGTGACTGTCGTCACCCGGGAGGTGGCCCGCGTCACTGTTGTGAGCGGAGCTGGCAGCGTGGTGGCCCGTGGGGTTGGAGGAGCGGGGGGAGGGGCCCCTGCAGTGGCGGCCGGTTTTCTCACCACCTTCACCCGACTCTCTCTGGTGGTTGGCACTTGCGCTCTCCTCTGCTCCTCTTTCCTCTTCTCACTGCCCAGGCCTGGCCTTCCTGCCTCTCCACCATTGTTCCCCTCCTCCACCACCTGGCCCTCGACTCCAGAGGCCTTACATTTTTGCACAAAACCCTTCTGCCTGATCTTCTCTATCCTGCGGATGGGTCCCTGGTCGATGATCTCATACATGGCCTCCAACCTGACTGGGTACGGGTAGCGTTCCTCCACCTGCAGTGTCTTCTTCAACAGCACCATGCCGAACTTGCCCTTCTCCGCTTCAAGAAGCTCATCAGCTTTGGGATGAGGCTGGGGTCCAAGGGCTGCTCCAGGACGCGGCCCTCACTGGTGATCCTTCGCACCTTGCCTCCTTCCTCGCCCTCCTGGTGGAACAGCACAATCTGCTGGATGTGCCTCTCAGCCAGCTCACAATACACGTCGTCCTTCAGCAGGCTCATCATGAGCCGGTAGTAGCCTTCCGAGGCATGTGGGGCCGAGATGACCCATACCCTGTTTTTCCCTGCAAAGCTGGCAAGGATGTTGGGAGAGCTGGACCCAGATGGGAAGCGCAACATTCTTGACCGAGCTGAGGACCCCTCATCTCGGACCATCTCACCGGGAGAGCTCCGAGCTGCTGGGCTCTGCTGAGTTCTCACTGGGGCCCCACGGATGCCCAGCGAGGCTGGTGGTGCGGTACCATGAGCTACTCTCAATACGGGTATGCTCCTCCTTCTTTGGAGAGGCTGAAGGTTTGGTTCTTCCAGAGTGGTTCTCTCAATTCCCTGAGACCTCCGTGTGTGCCTCAGTAACCGAGCTGGCCTTCTGTTGACGGCGGAAACCAGAGGCGCTTTCTGCCCTCCGCGGCTCCCTCTATTCATGGTCTGCCCCTGGGGTTCTGATCCACACACCAGCCACAGTGCCAGCAGCATAGTAAAACTGGGTCCCATTCTCCATATCATTGTGCAGTCCTCTTTGGGGAGACAGCAGGGTCAAAACACAGAAACGGGAGGGCAGAGAAAAAAAAAAAGAAAGAAAATCATTTAATTGCAAACAGAGCTGGGCATTATCGCTTTATCTATCTTGGCCAAGGAGAGGGGGAAGGGGTGGTTGGAGAAGAAGGAGGGAGGTCAGAGAATGGAAAATCAGATGAGATCCTGTTGCTTTTAATTCCCTGTAATTTGTCAGTGCTTAGCAGAGACAGTTACATTAAGCAGGAAACTCAACTCAGCTCCCCATTCAGCATGCTTGCACTGTTGCAACTGTCTGATGCTCCAGAGAAAAATGCACACTGAACATATTATGACAACATTCCTATTTCATTTCTTCAAATAAATGACAAAGAAACAAACAAACACAGTAAAAACAGGCAGGATTACACACTTACATAGTGGCTCATGGAGATGGAATGCAGAGGTTTTAAAAAGCAATCTGAAGTGTGCTCCCACAACAGTTCCTAGACGAAATACTTTTCCTCCCAATTCTCTTTCTCCTTTTCGAGGCTGGCCGATACAAAGGGGTGTGCTGCAGCCCCAGCTCCCAGAGCCGCACACAGACCACTGCCTGTTTGGTCCTGAGGGCTGAACTTTCTTCTTTTCTTTCTGGCTGTGCTTTTTTTACCTTCTTGACAAGTAGAATGAGGTGAAAGGAGCTGTCCTTTTAAGTCTTTGCATCTCCATTTGTCTGCAGCTTCTGCTCGGCAGCGGTGTATCTGTGAATGCCAATCCCCCCGCCGGCCGACAGCACTGGACGCCCCTTAAAGTGGAGTCTCGCTATTTCTAAATCTCGCTCTTTCTCTTTTTCAAGTTCCAGGATCCTTGTTATCACCCTTTTCCCCACAGTCTGGCTTAGTCTCTTTGTTTCCGAGCGTAAAAGCACGGGGATTAATATGTTTTCCAGGCCGAGGCAAAACACAGGAATGTGATGTTGAAAAGGACTTTTTTCTTTTCCTTACGCTTCTCTCCTCCCTTTATTTCTTCCCACCTTTTCCCTCCTCTCTTCCTTCTCCTTTTTCTTCTTCCTCTTGCCTGGATTCAGTCCCAGAAATGCCAGGACAACCTCAGTTTTGATCCAAACCAAACTCAAACAACAGCAGCCACTGGAAATCAAGGAAACTTCACTAAGAATTTAACAGATCAGCAAAACACCGCCTCCTTCCCATTTCAGCATGGTGAGCGGTGAGCCTGGACTGGGAGGGAGAAAAGGGGCTGTTCTTTGGGTGGGGGTGTTGAAACACTGCACATCATCATAAATCACTTTGGAACAGGATGGCTGAGGACTTAACCCCTTCCCTACTGAGTCATCAGGACACTGTCCCTTCCTGTCTGTACACACACTGTGCTTGGGAAAGGGAAAATTCTCAGATTTCTACATCTGACTGCTTGGTTTTCCTAGAGACAGACAGTCAATTGGGTTAGGGTGTTTGGCTGTACATACACAGACAGTATATATATATTTATAGTTCTATGAATGTATTTTTATCTCTTTCTCTCCGCTTCATGTGTTTCATTTGAGGTTGGAAATGCCGATGGAAAACATGGCTGGGTTGTTTTTATTTTATGCTAATTGGGAATCATATTACTGTATTCTTATTCCTAGTTTCTCGTTGGCATGAAAGAAAGCTGGTAAAAGGTTAGAAATGCAAGCAATGGCTGCTGTTCCCACGAGACTGTAGTCAGCTATTACACAAGGAAAGGCCGCTACGACCTCCAGTTCTAAGATTTGGCTGTGGTAGGCTAAGAGCTTCCTCAGAGGGCACGAGTGTACGTGTGTGTGTGTGTGTGTGTGTGTGTGCTGCAACATCTTGCACTCCAGAGGCTTCCAGTATCCAGAGGGCTTTAAACAATCCTTAGAAATAGCTATATCAGAGATACTGAAGCAGCTCTGTGGATCCACCTCACAGATCTGCCACAAGGAATCAGCTTTTAGCATGGAAGGAAGGTGCCTTGGGTTATACAGATATTTCTTTCAGCCTCTCCAAGTGCATTCAGTCAGTATTAACTGCCACAGACAGTGGCGAGTCAGTGTTTTCAGGAGGCCCCTTATAAGCTAGATCATGTTAGTGTCTACCCTCTCTAGATAAACATGGTCCCCAGTTGTTCCTTTCATCAGCACCATCTCTGACTGGTCATTTACTTTTCCTTCACATGAGCTCCTGGCACTGAATTGAAGGTCTGTGGAGGGACGAGTGTCAGGTTGTCAGTCTACAGCATGAAGACCTGGGGGTGCCAAGGAGGAAGGGCCTTCTGTGGAACATTTCTGTTCTGGCCTTCTGTAAGTCCAGAACAAACATGGGCTTCAAGGCAGAGACCTTCTGTCCCCTGAAGACAGAGAGTTTCCTGTTCATGGGATTCACCTGTTAAGGTGATCAAATGCCTAGTGGTGAACTGCACAGTCCTAGATGTGACTTCCTTTCTCACATCATAATGTGTTCCACACAGTCCCTTGCTGAGCCTCCTCCCTTCCTTCCTTTCTCTTCCTTTTGTCTTCTCCCTGCTAATAATAACTACCATTTGTTGAGCGTTTTCACGTGAGGCTCTGGGCTTGGCACTTTCATGTATGCTTTTACAGCATTCCCAAGAGATAGGCGGGATCATCCCCGATTTGCAGATGGGCAACCTGAGACTGAATGAATTTAAGTAATTGCTCACTGTCACACAAATGCTAAGAAGTGGCCCTGAAATGTGAACCCAGATGTAGAACTATCTACAAAGCATCGGGTTATCCTGCCTCTTTCCCCCTTTCATTTTCTTCCCACATCTTCTCTTTCTTCTTTTCCTTCAATTTGTTTTTGTTTACTATATTCACAGAAAAGTCTCATTAATTTAACTAGAGCACTTATAGTTTCAGAGTCCTACTTTCTAAAATAATTGTGTAGCAGTACTTTTTGCCTTCCTTAATAGGTCCTTAACATTCAGTTCAGTCGCTCAGTCATGTCCAACTCTTTGTGACCCCATGAACGGCAGTGTGCCAGGCTTCCCTGTCCATCACCAACTCCCAGAGTCTACCCAAACCCATGTCCATCGATTCGGTGACACCATCCAACCATCTCATCTCTCTCTTGTCCGCTTCTCCTCCTGCCCCCAATCTCTCCCAGCATCAGGGTCTTTTCCAGTGAGTCAGCTCTTCCCATCAGGTGGCCAAAGTACTGGAGTTTCAGCTTCAACATCAGTCCTTCCAAAACACCCAGGACTGATCTCCTTTAGGATGGACTGGTTGGATATCCTTGCAGTCCAAGGGACTCTCAAGAGTCTTCTCCAACACCACAGTTCAAAAGCATCAATTCTTCGGCACTCAGCTTTCTTCACAGTCCAACTCTTACATCCATACATGACCACAGGAGAAACCATAGCCTTGACTAGACAGACCTTTGTTGGCAAAGTAATGTCTCTGCTTTTAAATATGTTATCTAGGTTGGTCGTAACTTTCCTTCCAAGAAGTAAGCATCTTTTAATATCATGGCTGCCGTCCCCATCTGCAGTGATTTTGGAGCCCCCAAAAATAAAGTCTGACACTGTTTCCACTGTTTCCCCATCTATTCCCATGAAGTGATGGGCCCAGATGCCATGATCTTCGTTTTCTGAATGTTGAGCTTTAAGCCAACTTTTTCACTCTCCTCTTTCACCTTCATCAAGAGGCTTTTTAGTTCCTCTTCACTTTCTGCCATAAGGGGTGGTGTCATCTGCATATCTGAGGTTATTGATATTTCTCCTGGCAATCTTGATTCCAGCTTGTGCTTCCTCCAGCCCAGCGTTTCTCATGATGTACTCTGCATAGAAGTTAAATAAGCAGAGTGACAATATACAGCCTTGACGTACTCCTTTTCCTATTTGGAACCAGTCTGTTGTTCCATGTCCAGCTCTAACTGTTGCTTCCTGACTTGCATACAGGTTTCTCAAGAGGCAGTTCAGGTGGTCTTGTATTCCTATATCTTTCTGAGTGAACTCCGGGAGTTGGTGATGAACGGGGAGGCCTGGCGTGCTGCGATTCATGGGGTCACAAAGAGTCGGACACGACTGAGTGACTGAACTGAACTGAACTGAACAGAACATATTTTATCCTTTCTCCTTAATGGCTTCTAGAAGCCTCCCAACGGTGTGCACAACATTCGTCACCTATGCCAGATGTAGAGTTGAAATAAAACCACTTAGGTTTGTTTGACCTGTACTTAACCTTAAGGGGAAGCCAGCCCAACCCTGAGCTGTCTTCCGAACTCAGGCTTTCTTCTTTCTTCTCTTCCCTTTCCTTCTATGAGCGTCTGCCACTAGATGGCGCGCTAAACACATATGCGGGAGAGGGACGCTCCGGGGACTCCCCAGCGCCCCATACCCCACAGCCACCGCACAGACACACTGGCAATGAGCAGCTCCTGCCTGTTCAGGATTTTTCAGCCTCAAAATGTAAAGCCTTTTCTAGGACCTCAGAAAAGCGTGCCAGGCAAGTCCTGAGAGCTCATGTCTGATAAGAGCTGTTAGGAAGCAAGTTAGTTTGTACCCCTTCTGGAAAAGCCCTTAATGATACAGGATTTATAATAAATCAATTTCTAGTCCATGATTTAAGAGTGTCTCCTACCTAGATCTGTCCATTTTTTCCTGTAACCTAAGAAAGAAACACTAATGGCAGATAAAAAAAGGAAAGAAAGGAGAGAGGTGGGGGGATTGATGGTGAGTCAGAGAAAGGTAAGAAGAATAAAATTCAAAACTAGATTTTAGAAATGCTAATTTAGGAATTCACTGACAAGACCCTGCCTGACACTGGTAGCACAGTGATTTGGAAGGAGGGAAGGGAAGAATAAGCAAAACAGATCTGCTTTAGAGACTCTGGGATGGGGTGATTATTTGATGAAAATGTGAGTAAGTGGAAGGAGGCTTCCAGAAGAGGATGAACTAACTGATCGGAACCCAGGCTCCAGTGACCTCAGACCAAGACTTAGCAAGATATCCTTTCCCAGGCACCGGAGAGAAACTTTGATTTCTAGCCTAGTTGGTTCCCTACACAGAGTAACGATGGACCTTACAGACTAGATTCATCACATTATTCCATTGCCTGAAAAAACCATTTGCTTAAGAGGAAACCAGAAAAAAAAAAAAAGAAAAAGACGTGTAAACTCTTCAGTGTGGTCTTGAAGGGAAACCACCTCTCCCACTCTGTGATAACCTATACCCTCAGCAGGAAGAATAACAGACCCATTTTTTCATATTTTTGTGACAGACACACAAAACAATATTCACACTGAGGATAATGCTGTGTGCTTTTCCTTTCCATTTGTAACTCTAACTAATGTTCAGTCTCCAGCCACATTTATGTCATTAGGAATGAAAATGAACCCTTCTCCTTTCAGGATTCACATTTGTTAGTATTTGTAGCACATTCTTTGTAGCATTCTTTAGTTTGCGTAGGACAAACTAAAGAAAAAAAAAATGGCAAAATCAAGGGGAAAGCCCACAGTGACCATAAACTCAGCCCAGAGAAATCCTGAGAAAGGGTAATCCCCACAAAGAAACACTCTGAAATTGTCTCCGAAATGTCAACAAGCTCACAGGTTTAATCTGAAGTTGAGGTATACATATACTTTCTTAAAAAATAAAAGTTATTTGATGGTGGCCAAAACTATTGGAAAGAATAGTTTTAATTTAAAAAAAAAATTCACTTAGTTTTGATTACTTTCAGAGATCTTTTTGGGGGGGAGGGGACTTGAAGACTTATTTTCCAGATGGGAAGTTGTTTAATTAAGAAAATGTTGAAGTCTTAATTAGAGCAAATTGAAGGTTTCCCCTGCACCGCCCCCCCCTCCCCTCACAATAGAGATTAAGGAACTTTGTGAATGACTTAGTGGCTCTTTTAAAATCTTTAATGCTTAAATTTTAAATCTTTAACCACTCGACTTGATGCTTAAAGGTTTAGTTGTGAATTGGGAGGGGGTGAACTATACTGAGTTCAAGGTTAACTATTGGCTATTTAATGCATACAAAAGTTTATTTCAATCAGGTTTCAAGAGGACAATTCTGAGTATGTTGCTCTCGGTGCCTTTAGGTATAGCCCAGTAAAGAGCAGTGATCCAATATCTTTCTCCCTTCTTTCAACCTTTCTCTCAAATGTTTGTCAAGAGTGCAGGCTTCATACCAGGAATGAGAGAGTACCAGGCAGTCTCTTCTCCTAAGGAGCCCACAGCCCATTGGAGAAGATAAACAAGTATTAGTCAGTTATACTGTCTGCGGCAGCACTGCCAACTTTCTCTTCATGTAAAAATTCAGTGCATGACTATGGCTCCATTCCTATTGAAGACTTTGCCTCTTTGATTCACGGGGCAGGCTTTATTGTGAAAGAGGCTTCCCACGGCAGCCACTATGTGGCTACAAGAGTCCAAGATGCTCTGTCTGGAAGGATGTGCTGGATTGCCTGACAGGCCTTTAGTTCTCATTGCCTCAGTTTCCATCTTGGCTCCATCTCTGGCATCGGCCCTGCTAGGATTGCCCTGTCTCTCACTCATTTCTCCGTACTGACCTGGCACTTCATGCTTCAGTCTCATCACTCAGGACATCACCTTACTCACATGAGAAGGGGTTGACCATGAGGATGGCAATTTATTCATTCAACAAATATTTATTCAATGCCAGGCATTGTTCTAGTCACTGGGGATACAGCAACAAACACTCCCTGATTTCATGGAGCTTCTGTGCCAATAATAGGAATCAGACAAGAATATATGAATACATATACAGACATAGACATATGCTTGAAAGAGACTTTTAAGAGGGAAGGGGGTGAAAGGTGATGAAGAGAAGAAGGCCATTTTATTGGGTTGGCCAAAAGGTTCATTTGGTTAATGAATACATTGTTCAATAAAATTGTTGGCGAAAATGAAAATTGTATTCAGTTCATTCTGCAATGCGCAGGCCCTGTAACTATCTCTTCCACAGAGTTTCCCCAGAAACTCCAATAGGAATCTCTTTCCTTTCTCTAAGTAGATATTCAGTAGAGCATCACTTTCCTGAACTTTCCATCCATAAAATATGGATTCTTGTCCTTCCAAGCACATCTTTAAACTTCTGAGAACATAGAATAGCCTTACATTTATTTTGCATCATTCCTAACACCCTGCATATAGTTAAGGGGTAAACTATTATAAATCTATACCAATCAAATGCAGTTATAAGAAGCAATGACAAATACCAGAACACAACCCAAGTACAACATAACACTTTAAAGAAGGAAAGAAAAGAAAAAAAATCCACACTGTTAATGAACCAGAGCATTTCTTTATCTTGATTAAATAATAATATTAGAAACAAAAGATGTAGCACTATAAACCATTAAAATTAAACCTTATACTTGTATTGAGTTATGAAATTGTGGCACTGAGGCATAACATTTTATGTAACAATATAAATCTTTTATTCATTCATTTATTTGAAAACCACTTATAGAGCACCTTTTGTGTATTGGGCTTTATTTCAGTATTGGGAATATAGTAACAGACAGAAGTCTCTCCTCTCATAGAACTTACATTCTATTAGTGAGAGATAAGCACTCTAAAGAAAAGCAGTGAAGGGAAAAGCAATAGTGAATTAAGAAAAATACCATTTAAGATGGGGTGATCAGATGTGGTCAGGGGCTAGTTTCATCAAAGTGGTTTTATGCTGTATGTCAAAGAATCAGGCATGCCTTCAACATTCATCATCAGTTCTTCAACCTTTGATGCTGGAGTTGAGTTTTAGTCATATTCTCTAGGAGCTAAGTCTGTTGAATGAGGTAGATGATCAAATTTATAATTCTGGTTTGGGTCAAAATAATAAAAGACCATGAAGTAACAAGTTTCCTGCACAATTCACTAACTGGCTTTGGATGAAATATGAAAAAGGAATTTTAAAAATGCTCTGAATGTCTGGCATAGAATAAGGACTTACTATGTGTTTCAATGAATGAATAATTGGTACATCATTATCTACAGTCTCCCAAGATGACTACATTGAAGTCAACGATATTAATTTGAACTCTAGTTTTTTTTTTTAAGTCACATTCATTTGTAATAATATTTCAAAAATCTCTGTTTAAAAATGGTATTGTTCTAACTTAAATGCTTTTAACCAAAATCTGTTGCAAAAATTCCAGAATGAAGTTCAAATATAAAGTGGTCTTCAAAGCAAGTTAAAAAGCTCAAAGTAGAATTCCTTCTGAATATGTTAACAGGTAACATTCCAAAGTTTTAAATAATATTTTTACTTAAAAGTTAAGTATGGGAAAAAAAACATGTGGTCCCCTTTACAAATAATTTGTGATGGTGGATTTTGGCAGAAGCCTTGGCATTAACTATTGGGAAAATTCAGTCAGCACAAATAAATTTTAGTGAGTAACTGCATCAAAATGAGAGGAGCAGCTTAGATTAAAAAAAATTCCTGATTAGAGAACTGTTTCCATGTTTGGAGATTTCACTCATTCATGGGATAAGATTTGTTTTGCCTTTGAGGAAAGAGCACAAGATTTGCAGCCAGACAAACCTGAGACTGAAGTCCTCATCTCACTGTTCACTAGCTGTGTGACATGGGCAAGGTGTCACCCTCTCTGAACTATTTTGTAGTTTCTTCATCTACAAAAATGTGAATAGTTTTTTCAATATAAATAATAGGCTTCAATTTTTTCTAAAGATGATTTTATTAGAGTGCTTCATGATTCAAATACTAGCAAATTTACTGCTAACTGCGTAAATGACAGGAACTTTGTCAACTCACACCAATAAAACATCCTGAAGTATGGGAAGATTATTGGTTGATTTGCTTCAAAAGTTCTAAGTCTTTTTTATTTATTGTGGTAAAATACACAATATTTTACCAATTGGCATTTCAATGATTTTAAGTGTAGAGTTTGACAGCATTAACTACACTCGTGCTGTTATACAGCCATCACCTTTGTCCACCTGCTAAACTTTTGCATCTTCCCAAATTGAAATTCTGCACTTAAACAATAACTGCTTGTTCCTCATTTTTCTCACTCCCACAGTTCTCACTAACCACAATTCTACTTTCTCTCTCTATGAATCTGTCTCTATTGAGAATGGCTATTTTTAATGTATGAAATATGGCTAATAATACCAGCTCAATGATGGGAGAAATGGTGTTCACACCAGAGCAGTCATAAACTCAGACTTCCAGGCTAAGGCAAAAGGCAAGTGAAACAACATGGGAAGGAGCTAAAGGGTCAGACCGAGGTGGTAAGCATCAAACATAAAGAAGAATGACTATGCATTGGACAGAGATTCACTTATTACGATTTTGTGCCAATCTGTCATGAAATCAGAAGCCAGAGCAGTGTTTACACTTTGTGTCTTCTGTTGGCTCTCACTTCTAAGTCTGTAATAGTCTTCCAGTTGGTTTTCTGGCCACACGACTCATCCTTTCCAATCCATCCTCCAAATGATTGTCACTCTCATTGTCTTCGAGCATTGATGCTTCATTACTGCTGCAAATTCCTCAATAGTGACCAGAGAACTTCAGCTCAAGGTTCCCCTAGCCTAGAAGTGAGATGAGAAAGTTGACATTGATGCTAGCAGTAACGATGGAAACCTGGTGATGCTGTGAAGTTGGATTAAGTTGAAAGGAGGAATGAGACGGTATGCCTGCAATGTTATACCCAAGTGGGGCTTGGCACCCTGAGCTTGCCTCCTGCAAAGAAGATTTTGAGCTTTAATCAACAGATGAATATGGTGTAGAAGATGCCTTGAGGAACCAGAGAAATGTGTGGACTCAAAGCCATGTTCTTCAGGAAAAAACTACTTGATAGTTTGAGTGTTAGCAGCACAGAATTTACTGAAACTATCAACTGCCCTAGAGATACATCTCACCGGGTACCCATATTTGAAGGGAAAGCAGAGCCCAGAGCCTCTGTTTCCAATTAAAGAGCAGCTCAATTGTATGATTTGGAAATTGAAGAGCACTGATTTCATTAATTATGGGTCTTAACAACTTGGCTATTAGAAAATTTGCCTGAATGTAAACTTGGAATAAGATGGAAAGAATTTATTTTAACCATGGTGGACCTAAATTAACTCAGTTATATTTGAAACTTAGAAAAAGGAAAAAGGCAGTAAAAGAAGATTGTGGTTTTAATTTTATTTTTATAAATAAAATAATTCATGTTGTTTTTAGAAGAAAGATTATGACTTTATTTTTTGTGTGTGACTTTATTTTTAATTTAAGATCTATCAAGGTAGAAGAACATTATAATGTTCTTACATTAGTAGCTGTCTCTTATACACATCTAGATGTGTATAAGAGACAGAATCTATAGAGGCCCTTAGCAACTCGCCTGGAGACTTGCCTTGCCTGAGGCCGAAAGAGCGGGTCCC
>SJYC01120445.1:0-75878 GCA_006408675.1 Madoqua kirkii
GCTCAGCCTTCTTCACAGTCCAACTCTCACATCCATACATGACCACAGGAAAAACCATAGCCTTGACTAGACAGACCTTAGTCAGCAAAGTAATGTCTCTGCTTTTGAATATACTATCTAGGTTGGTCATAACTTTTCTTCAAAGGAGGAAGCATCTTCTAATTTCATGGCTGCAGTCACCATCTGCAGTGATTTTGGAGCCCAAAAATATAAAGTCTAACACTGTTTTCCACTGTTTTCCCATCTATTTCCCATGAAGTGATGGGACTGGATGCCATGATCTTTGTTTTCTGAATGTTGAACTTTAAGCCAACTCTTTCACTCTCCTTTCACTTTCATCAAGAGGCTCCTTAGCTCCTCTTCACTTTCTGCCATAATGGTGGTGTCATCTGCATATCTGAGGTTATTGATATTTCTCCCAGCAATCTTGATTCCAGCTTGTGTTTCTTCCAGTCCAGCGTTTCTCATGATGTACTCTGCCTATAAGTTAAACAAGCAGGATGACAATATACAGCCTTGATGTATTCCTCTTCCTATTTGGAACCAGTCTGTTGTTCCATGTCAGTATTTCCCAAAGGGCATTTTGAGGAACAGTGGTTACATGGGCTGTTAATAAAGATATATAAAGAAAGGATCCCACAGCAAAAGAAGCATGGGAAATGTTAGGCCATCGACATCTTCCAGCAAGGTCATTATCTTTCAAAGAAGTGCAGGAGCACTCCTCAAGGAATAGCTTCAGAGCCAGTGTCAGCTCCACATAAGAAAACCATTTTCACTGTATATCACACACACATACACAAACATATTTTTATTAGATGGGACCCAGATTTGGCTCTAAATTATTTTAGAGCTAAAGTATTAAAAAAAAAAAAAACTAATATCATGGCATCTGGTCCCATCACTTCATGGCAAATAGATGGGGGAACAATGGAAACAGCAACAGATTTTATTTTCTTGGGCTCCAAAATCACTGCAGACAGCAACTGCAGCCATGAAATTAAAAGACTCTCGCTCTTTGGAAGAAAAGCTATGACAAACCTAGACAGCATATTAAAAAGCAGAGACATCACTTTACTGACAAATTTCCATATAGTCAAAGCTGTGGTTTTTTCCAGTAATTATGTACAGATGTGAGAGTTGAACCATAAAGAAGGCTGAGCACCAAAGAATTGACGCTTTCAAACTGTGGTGCTGGAGAAGACTCTTGAGAGTCCCTTGGACAGCAAGGAGGTCAAATCAGTCAATCCTAAAGGAAATCAGTCCTGAACATTCATTGGAAGGACTGAAGCTGAAGCTGAAACTCCAATATTTTGGCCACTTGAAGCAAAGAGCCAACTCATTGGAAAAGACCCTGATCCTGGGAAAGGTTGAGGGCAAGAAAAGAAGAGGGCAACAAAGAAGGAGATGGTTGAATGGCATCATTAACTCAATGGCCATGAGTTAGAGCAAACTCCAGGGGATAGTGAAGGACAGGCAGGTCTGGCTTGCTGCATCCAAGGGGTAGCAAAGAGTTGGACCCAACTAAATGACTGAACAAGAACAACAAAAGTATTCAATGAGAATATGCTTTAGCCTCTGAAGAGGAATTCCAAGAATGTTTGAAGTAATGACACAGTTTAAGTCTAGAGCTACCCATGATAAGTACTTAGAAAGGGATGGCACACAACTGAATGCAGATGCCCGTTTTTGAATATTGCTGAAGTCTTCTGCTTTTATGGGCACTTCTTATACACTCAAATGAGACACATCCTGTACTGTGGCTTCCAACTTCCTAGAAAAACAACAATTAATCTTCCTCAATGGCCAGTGATGTCTTCTCCCCTGACAGGCATCAAAACCAGCAGGAGCTTGGGTGCTTGATTTCTTTATTTTTTCCCTCTAAGCCCTTCCTATGAAGTTGTTCCACATTTGATTTGTTCTTTGTTAAATAGCACTCATTCTCTGCCTGTTTAGCAAAACACGCTTTAGCTCTACAGCTACAGCTGAAAGGGTGGATAAAAGAAGATCTGGGATTTTTTTTTTTCAAGAGTGGCTGAGGAGAAGCCTTTCCAAAGGCACTCTGCAATTTTCTCCATTCCTGATTTTGACATTTCTTTCATAGTTTGTCTCGTTTCTGAGCTCGATTTCAAAACGCCACTTGTTACTGATGCAGTCAGCGTCCCTGAAACACTCAAGAGGGTAACTTCATGATCCACCGAGGTGTCTGGCTGACACGTAGGCGGCTCAGCTGCCAGGACCCTAAATGAATGCCGATTACAATTAAATGCAAATTAGCTTTGCCTTTGCTTCAGCAGTACATACAGAATTTCTTCAGCTGCCTCTGCATTTCAAGGCGCAAATGCCATTCCAGACCGTTATAATTAATTGCCACCAGATAAATGTACAGCAAGAATATCCCTATCATGTCGTCTGTCAGCACTGATTTACACATCTGACACAGGGAGTGTGTAGTTTACCAGTTAGGCGGTTAAATTAGGTTAATTGACCTGCCACCAGCCTGCTACAGAGGTCAGTAGACTCTTTGTGACCCGCCCACCTGTCTTTCCAAGTGCAGCACACTCATGCCAGATTCTGGCTGAAATCAGGCATAAAGCCCATGTCCGGGGTCCCCACCCCCTCAACCTCCTGTCAGTCTAGTTCACAGGGTTACTCCAGAGCCAGGCACACAGTAGGTGCTCATTAAATTTGTTAACTGCACGATGGAATAAATGTTCTAGTGCCGTCCTTGCTTCTCTGTGATGCTTTCCATCCACAGGAAGTCAGAGTAGCTCTAAGAATGAAGGCGCCGGAGGATGAGGAGGGAGAAGAGCAGGGGAAGGCACAGTCTGTGTCCTACTCTCCCTGTTTCTGTAGCTGCTCAGCTGAGCCCAGGCTTGTCTGGCCTGGCTGGCTCCCCGGGACCGTGTTAAAGATGGAAAGTGTACAGAAGCTGCCTGGGCAGCATGTGATCACGCTTTCTCCCTAAACAGAACCTCGCGCATTCACAACATGACTCTGCCTTTTCTGCCGAAGCCCTGTCTGAGATGCCTCCCTTCCTTAGGACGTGTGAGCATTACAGCAGACCCATTCAAGACATGAGAAAATTGCACGTGGCCGGCTTCCTACAACCCCAAAGGGCTTTCCTGCCATCGCTGTCACTTTGAAGCAGCTGCCCAGCTCCAGCTGTATTTCCTAAGCTCACCTGGCATCTAGATGTCCTCAAGAGACTGGTCCTCACGGATGGGGTTGCGGCTGACATGTATCTGTAGACAGCCACATCAAGAGGACCCTGTCTTGTGTCTCACAGTGTGTGATACTGCAGTCCTGTATCAAGCCATGGGGTCTAGGTCCTCTCCCTTTCATCTGGGTGGACCGTGAGGCTTAGCAAACCAAGTCAGAAAAGGCAATATAGACTGTCCCGTCCTCTTGAGACACTCACCATGAGAACCCAGGAACCAGACAGCTCGGCAGCCATGTGGAAATTTCAAGTGTATGAGCTCCGGCAATAGCTACAGCTGACGCACCCATGGATGCTAGACTGCAACAGAGGATGTGAGGTGGCCAACAACTGTGGCCCTCAGCCTCCAAGCCATCCCAGGAGACACCACCTGGAGCAGAAACAAGCTGTCGTCACTGAGCCCTGTCCAAATTGCAAGTTCAAAACAAATGTTGTCACTATTGTGAGCCAGTAAGTTTGGGGTGATTTGCTGCACATCAGTAAAGAACTGGAACAGGAATGCACGTGGAGATGATGTCTGTCATTTCCAATACAGGACATTTGAGAACTCGGAGATGCCTTGTCCATAAGCTGTCTCTGCCAAGGCCGTGGAGATAGCTAGACCACAAGATGGGAGGAGCCAGGTGTCCTGACTGCCACGCTGTTCAGTTTAGTCAGTTCAGTCGCTCAGTTGTGTCTGACTCTTTGCGACCCCATGAACTGCAGCACGCCAGGCCTCCCTGTCCATCACCAGCTCCTGGATTCTACCCAAACCCATGTCCATCAAGTCGGTGATGCCATCCAACCATCCCATCCTCTGTCATGCCCTTCTTGTCCTGCCTTCAATCTTTCCCAGCATCAGGGTCTTTTCCAATGAGTCAGCTCTTCGCATGAGGTGGCCAAAGTATCGGAGTTTCAGCTTCAACATCAGTTCCTCCAATGAACACCCAGGACTGATCCCCTTTAGGATGGACTGGTTGGATCTCCTTGCAGTCCAAGGGATGCTCAAGAGTCTTCTCCAACATCACAGTTCAAAAACATCAATTCTTCAGTGCTCAGCCTTCTTCACTGTCCAACTCTCACATCCATACATGACTACTGGAAAAACCATAGCCTTGACTAGACAGACCTTTGTTGGCAAAGTAATGTCTCTGCTTTTGAATATGCTATCTAGGTTGGTCATTACGTTCCTTGCAAGGAGTAAGCGTCTTTTAATTTCATGGCTGCAATCACCATCTGCAGTGATTTGGGAGCCCAGAAAAATAAAGTCAGCCACTGTTTCCCCATCTATTTGCCTTGAAGTGATGGGACTGGACACTATGATCTTAGTTTTCTGAATGTTGAGCTTAAAGCCAACTTTTTCACTTTCTTCTTTCACTTTCATCAAGAGGCTCTTTAGTTCTTCAGTTTCTGCCATAAGGGTGGTGTTATCTGCATATCTGAGGTAACTGATATTTCTCCCGGCAATCTTGATTCCAGCTTGTGCTTCCTCTGGTCCAGTGTTTCCAATGATGTACTCTGCATAGAAGTTAAATAAGCAGGGTGACAATATACAGCCTTGATGTACTCTTTTTTCTATTTGGAGCCAGTCTGTTGTTCCATGTCCAGTTCTAACTGTTGCTTCCTGAGCTGTATTCAGGTTTCTCAAGAGGCAGGTTAGGTGGTCTGGTATTCCCATCTCTTTCAGAATTTTCCAAATTTTATTGGGATCCACACAGTCAAAGGCTTTGGCATAGTCGATAAAGCCGAAATAGATGTTTTTCTGGAACTCTCTTGCTTTTTCCATGATCCAGCGAATGTTGGCAATTTGATCTCTGGTTCCTCTGCCTTTTCTAAAACCAGCTTGAACATCTGGAAGTTCACAGTTCACATATTACTGAAGCCTGGCTTGAAGAATTTTGAGCATTACTTTACTAGCGTGTGAGATGAGTGCAATTGTGCAGTAGTTCCACACTGTGGCATCACTCAAATACCTGCATCAAACTGATCAGGAGACAGAATAAATTGTTGTATGAAGACATTAAAATTTGAGAGTTTACAATTATCCTAACTCATTGATTTCAGTTTTTCTAAGTTGTCCCAAATCTTTCACGCCTCTGTTTCCCCAGCTGAGTAACACTGAGTGTTGTCACTTGGGTTCCTGTCCAGGTATCACACGACAGTGCAGGAATCCTGTATATTATCAGAAGGGCAATACTGACAAACTTCAGATCTCCTGGGTGATGTTTAGGCAGAAGAGAAGGAAAGGGCAGGACATCACCGTTTCTACTCCTCTTCCTCAACCAAGGGCAGCACCAGCCCCACAGTGGAGGGAAAGAACCACTGTACTCCATAGAAGGAAGGCCACACAGGTCAGCAGAGTGGCTTTTCAAGCTCCATTCTGGAGGCAGCCTTGGGCGGGTGAAGCTGAAAGTCACATGTGGCCCTTTAGGAATGAACCATATTGACGTCTTTACCACATTTCAGTTTGTGGGGAGGAGATAGATCTTTGGCTCCCATGGGCTTTGGTGCCAGATAGAGGGCTAGGGAAATCAGGGGTTCAGAGCCTCACCTGCCCCTCCCACAGTGTCCAACCCCCTCCCCACAGGCTCAGGAATCCAAGTCGAACACTCATTTCTTACACTCTCCATTGACAAGACTTCCTACTTCCTTGGTTCTGAAGAATCGTAGGCCCCCAAGCCCTCCCAGATAACAATGCAATGTCCTATAACATCCCTCAACTTGGGAACGAGAAGTAGAGAATACTGGCTCGTGTTTACGTACAAACAGGAATCGGTGCTACAGGAGATGGAGGATGGGCCTCTCAGCATTTTTGGATTCTGAGAGACCCCCAAAGACCTGACTCTCTGCCTAGTATTAAAATTCACTTCCTCACCTGAAACACATTTGGAAAAATTGGAGAAATTCTGTGGGGGACCTCAGATTGTGTCCCTGACACCATGCTTGGGGAGTCTTGATATTAACCGTGGTGTTCCAGGAAGTAACTTTTTGAATGTTCAGCATAAAACATCAGTGCCCCTGCCCTGAGACATGACCCGTGCATCCTCCAGGCACCCAGGGACCTGCCCCACAGCTGCTTGCAGCTTCCTTCTTGATGGTATCTTCACCTCTATTACTTGTAGCTGCTGAAGCCTTCTCTGTTTCATTTTTATTTTTTCAAAACTGCCCAGGGAGCAACTGGAATCCAAACTAAGATGAAAAAGCTTTAACTGGAAAAGTGCAATAAAAATACTCTTGGTTCCTGTTTGCTTTTTGAATTCCAGTAAAAACTCACTTTATCAGTGAATTTTGAGTCCCCAGACCTAACAACTCCCTAGTATGATATTTTGGGGTACAATCACTAAGGAATGTGGGGTTCACTGTGTGTTGCCAGACCTGGAAGAGAATAAACACAATCACATGGCCTGTGGGAGAATTTTTGTGTTTTTTTGTGCTTCAGCAGGGACCCCCGAAGTGGAATTCTGCTTTTCACAGCTCATTGCTAAGTTGAGCAAACCTCTTCCTATGGGAACCTCAAGAATGTTAGAGATTCTCTCATCTAAAATGGTTCCAAGCTTGGTTTAATCCCTTATCTCTTCACGAGCTGTTTTGGCTCAAGCTGTTTTGATTTCACAGAACGGCTGAGCCTCTGGTATCCCGGCTCCGGCCTCCTCTCTTCAGTGGGTCTCTTAGGGCCTCTAGGCTTAATGTCTTCAATGGAGATCTTGTGGGATAATGTTTCCAAATTTGTTTTCCAGAGCCTCAGCCCCTGGAGCGGACTTGCCTGGGTTTTGTCAGTCTCTGCCCGGCTCCTCCTGCCTCCTTTCCACGTCCTCTCCCCTCCACCCCCTCCCGCCTCCTCCATGGGTTGCTCTCTCCCTGTTGGCCGCGTTCTCACCGCTGACCTCGGATAAACATAAAGGCTTTTGCTGCCTGTGTTCACTGGGGAGACTCAGAGGTGCCAAAAGCCAATCACAAGCTCTTGGCCTCCTCCGTCTTTCACCAGCTCCTCACAGATCTGGAGGTTTTAAAGGCTTTGTCAGTCCTCGAAACCTCTTTTCACCATTTCCTGACTGTTAATGTCCTTGCTAAAGGTGACCCCTGTGGACCAGACTCTCTTAGTCCTGGAGCCGGACTGGGTGTGTTTTCCTTCTGTGTGGAGCTGGGAGCAGAGGGTGTGCTCATTGAGACCCCAGACTAGGAAAGACCATCCCTCACTTCTGATGTGCTGGTCAGCCTAGAAAATACGGATGGAGCAAGGGTCTTTCTAGGTGGTCCACCCACCTCCAGTGCTGCCCCCTCTGCTACTGCAGATGCAGGTCCTGTTTTCTACTCTCTGGGTTGCTGAACAAGTAGGAACATTGGCCAGAAGCAGATGGGGCTGAGAACTTTGACAAATCCAGATTCTCTAGCAAATCAGATAAGAGGAAGGTAACTCAGGGATGAAGTGCGTTATGATCCAGGCCCAGTGCTGCCCAGGCATGCAGCTGGGTGATGACTTTATGCCATCAAGTTACAGCCAGGTTTCAAATGTGAGCCTCCACACCCTGGCTGGTATACTTCTCCCCTAGAAGCACTGCTCTTAAAGTCATGTGGGAAAGGAAGGGGCCTTCTAACAGTGTGTTTCCCAGAGGCAAACACTCATCCAGGTAACTGGACTCCATTTAGAAGCACTTAGAAAACAGGGATTGCAGCTGGAGAAGGTGAAGGTTCACAGACACAAACTCTGGGCCCAAGGAAGCCTCACTCTAATCAGAAAGACCAACTGGGGAGCCTGGGCTGCTCCCATGCCTGCCCCCAGCCCCTTCCTCCCTGAGAATATCTGGGCTGGGCCCTCAGGTTGTGCAGTCTTTAGACACCAGAGATCATCTTGATGGTCCTTCAGGGAAAGGGCATCCTAGAGTAAACACAGAACATGGCAGGACAAGCAAGAGGGACCAGCTTACCCACCCAAAAGGGAGGAGAGAAGAGTGCAGAGAACCAGGGGAGTTAAGTCATTCATTCATTCATCCAAGAAATACTTATGGAGGGCCCAGGAAGTGCCAGCCACTCTTCTGGGTGCTGGGACTATGGAGGTGCACAAAACAGAGAAATAGTCCCTCTTCTCATGGTGATGATGGACGCTGATCTCTGAATTGGGCCCAGCCTGAGAGAGGTAAAGAGTGTTCTAAAGACAGAGACACAATGCAAGATGACAGAGGCTTAGCTGATGGATGAGGACGGACTCTCCTGACCAGGGATGGAGGGCAGGGTACCAGAGGCCAGGGCATCTGCAGAAGAGACAGAGAAGGAATACTGGGAGGAAGAGGAGGAGGAAGGAGGGGACAGGGAGGTTAAGATGCAGGTGGCAGAACACGATGTGGATGATGACGAGGTTAGGGCTGTGACCACGGAAGCTGCGTTGCACTGGAGTGAAGTTCATGGGGGCTGAGTGATTAGCCGGCAGGTGTCAAGAGTGACTGTCAGAGAAGTGAAATCCAGGGACCTGCCCATCACGGGAAAGGAAGTCCTACACTGCTGCCTTGGGTTTGCATCTTCTGCCTGTAAAGGGGCAAATTTGTTATCAGCTGAATAAAGCCAACCATTATTACCACTTCAAGCATTTGGGGTTTGTTTTCTTGCTTTTCGAAAGGAAGTAACCATGGGTAGGTATGTGTGTATCTCAGCTTCCCTCTGAAAACCAAGCTGTTGCTGAGTTTACCTCACAAATTGCAGTTCTTTCCTGTAACCAGTTTAGAATTGGCAGACAGAAATTGCTGGAAAGTACTAGTTTATTCCCTGCTGCACTCCTCTAGCTTGCTGCTGCTGCTGCTGCTAAGTCGCTTTAGTCGTGTCCGACTCTGTGCGACCCCATGGACTGCAGCCTACCAGGCTCCTCCATCCATGGGATTTTCCAGGCAAGAGTACTGGAGTGGATTGCCATTGCCTTCTCCCCTCTAGCTTAGGATGATGATTTTTTTTTTTTTTTGTTAATATAGAAATTTCAGTCTTGATCTGAAATATCATATACATAAAATCCCCTGAAATAGACATGTTTGATCTTAGAGTTTGTTCTAAAAATAATACACTGATTAAGGTTTAGGCCCTTTCCTTGTGTATTTGTCAAATTCTGGTTCCTAATTTCAATTTTGCATAATATAAAATGGTTACATAACTTTCTGTTGGTTTTTTGGTTAGGCATTGCTTTGCCTTACTTTACAAATTTGATTACTGTTTTCAGATATCTTAAATTCTTTAAGGGAGTTGTGTTATTTGGGTAGATGAATAATTTTACTCAATAGAATATCTGTACTCAAAAGTGTTGACAAAGATGGGTGCATTTGTCACCCGTGTCTCCCTAGAAACTTTCATTAGGAAGGGAAAGATAACAGAAGGAACAAACTTAAGAGTCACAACATTTGGTGCCAACATCTCTGCAGTTTCTGCCAAAGTCCCAGGACCCCTCTTTGGGCTGGTCCCCTTGTGTAGCAGCACACAGTGGAGGGCCTGAGTTGCACCTTGAGTCTGCTGGCTTGTAGATGGCAAAGCCTTGGGTTCCTCAATGTTACACGGAAAACAGAACACTCTCTCCCTCCCCCAGCCTCTCCACCAGGCTGGGCCTATTCAAGGAGATCAAGGCCCATTATCTCCAAGAGAACAGGGGTTGTTTCTCTGTTTTGTGCACCACCATCGTCCCAGCCCTCAGAAGAGTGGCTGGCACATCACTGGCTCCTTACAAATATTTATCAGATGAATGAATGAATGACTTAACTCCCCTGGCTCTCTGAACCCTTCCCTCCTCCATTCTGGGTGGGCAAGCTGACCCTTGCCTTTGCTTTGTAGAGAGAACCATGTTTTGTGTTCTCTCAGAAGACTCCCTCCAACCCTGAGTGAATATCAGGATGATTCCTGGTGTCTAAATAGCGCCCAGGGATTCTCAGTGAGGAACAGGTTACGGGCTGGGTGGGGGAGCAGCCTAGGCTCCTTTGCTGGTCTTACTGATAAGAGTGTGGCTTTGCAGAGCCCAGGACTGTGTCTATGAGTGCTCACTGGCTATGGCCTCATTTCACGAGTGCTTATGTCTAAAGGTCTGCGTTCATGTGTACAAAGTCACTTCAGTCATGTCCAACTCTGCAACTCCATGGACTGTAGCTCGCTAGGCCCTTCTGTCCATGGGATTCTCCAGGCAAGGAGTGGGTTGCCATTTCCTTCTCCAGGGAATCTTCCTGACCAAGTCTTGATCTGAAATATCATATACATAAAATCCCCTGAAATAGACATGTTTGATCTTAGAGTTTGTTCTAAAAATAATACACTGATTAAGGTTTAGGCCCTTTCCTTGTGTATTTGTCAAATTCTGGTTCCTAATTTCAATTTTGCATAATATAAAATGGTTACATAACTTTCTGTTGGTTTTTTGGTTAGGCATTGCTTTGCTTACTTTACAAATTTGATTACTGTTTTCAGATATCTTAAATTCTTTAAGGGAGTTGTGTTATTTGGGTAGATGAATAATTTTACTCAATAGAATATCTGTACTCAAAAGTGTTGACAAAGATGGGTGCATTTGTCACCCGTGTCTCCCTAGAAACTTTCATTAGGAAGGGAAAGATAACAGAAGGAACAAACTTAAGAGTCACAACATTTGGTGCCAACATCTCTGCAGTTTCTGCCAAAGTCCCAGGACCCCTCTTTGGGCTGGTCCCCTTGTGTAGCAGCACACAGTGGAGGGCCTGAGTTGCACCTTGAGTCTGCTGGCTTGTAGATGGCAAAGCCTTGGGTTCCTCAATGTTACACGGAAAACAGAACACTCTCTCCCTCCCCCAGCCTCTCCACCAGGCTGGGCCTATTCAAGGAGATCAAGGCCCATTATCTCCAAGAGAACAGGGGTTGTTTCTCTGTTTTGTGCACCACCATCGTCCCAGCCCTCAGAAGAGTGGCTGGCACATCACTGGCTCCTTACAAATATTTATCAGATGAATGAATGAATGACTTAACTCCCCTGGCTCTCTGAACCCTTCCCTCCTCCATTCTGGGTGGGCAAGCTGACCCTTGCCTTTGCTTTGTAGAGAGAACCATGTTCTGTGTTCTCTCAGAAGACTCCCTCCAACCCTGAGTGAATATCAGGATGATTCCTGGTGTCTAAATAGCGCCCAGGGATTCTCAGTGAGGAACAGGTTACGGGCTGGGTGGGGGAGCAGCCTAGGCTCCTTTGCTGGTCTTACTGATAAGAGTGTGGCTTTGCAGAGCCCAGGACTGTGTCTATGAGTGCTCACTGGCTATGGCCTCATTTCACGAGTGCTTATGTCTAAAGGTCTGCGTTCATGTGTACAAAGTCACTTCAGTCATGTCCAACTCTGCAACTCCATGGACTGTAGCTCGCTAGGCCCCTCTGTCCATGGGATTCTCCAGGCAAGGAGTGGGTTGCCATTTCCTTCTCCAGGGAATCTTCCTGACCAGGGATTGAACCTGTGTCTCTTACCTCTCCTGCACTGGCAGGTGGGTTCTTTACCACTAGCACCGTCTAGGAAGCCTGTCTGAGGGTCTCAGTAGTTCAGTCACTCAGTCGTGTCCGACACTTTGTGACCCCATGGACTGCAGCACGTCAGGCCTCCCTGCCCATCACCAACTCCTGGAGGTTACTAAGGCTGTAAGGGTCTGGCCCACAGCAAATGCTTATCAAGCATGGCTGATACAATGAGTATTACAATATGGACATCTATGGGTTTTTTCCTCATCTCCCACCCAGTGGCCCAGGAGCCTGCAACCTGTCCCTGGGTTCTGTTCACAACTGCTCCCAGACAGTAGGATTCACATTGTATGGGAACCAGCATTCTATCCTACAGACCATGAGGCAATTGCATGCACATGGGAATCCAAATAATCTTGGGAAAATTTTGTCCCCACGATCTATATGATTTTCTGAAGAAAGAGCACATTTCGGAGGACAGAGCATTGGGTGTGAAGCCTGGGACTGTGCTTTGAGATCTGTCTTTCCTAATGTGTGACATAGGGGGGCTCACATAGCTTCCCTCAGTAGTCCTATATCTACAAAGAGGATAAGATGTGTATAAGAGACAGGCATATTAAAAAAATTTTGTCCCCACGATCTATATGATTTTCTGAAGAAAGAGCACATTTCGGAGGACAGAGCATTGGGTGTGAAGCCTGGGACTGTGCTTTGAGATCTGTCTTTCCTAATGTGTGACATAGGGGGGCTCACATAGCTTCCCTCAGTAGTCCTATATCTACAAAGAGGATACTAAGAATAGCCATCTCCAGGGTTTTTACTTGAATCATGAATGAATATAAACGATAACCCCGAAAAGGATAAAATCAGAGCACAGTTGGGTTTCCATCACTGGTTGCTAATTAAGTTGTGTATTCCTTCCCTTCCCTGTCACTGTCTATCCCCGATCGTCCCTGGCCGCCCGCACCCCCCCTCCAACACACAGCTCCTTGGTCACTTCACTGCGTCATCCAACAAAAGGAAATAGGCGTTCTTATTTTAAATTTTTAATAAATTGTTTAGTGGAAGTCATGGAAGGTTGTGTCTGCTTGGGTTGAAATGAGTCTGGGAGCTTGCCACATCTCACTAAGTTCAGCACGCCCGTGCTGCAGTTTCCACGGAGAGAGGCTGCCTGCGGAGCACACCTGTCTCCTGTCATGTCGCATCGTCATCTTATATTCACAGGTTTTCGCTTCAAAACACTTGCATCCTGCTGTACTACATGACCCCCTCTCATGGGGTGGAGTTTGCGGCACACGCTCCTTCAGCCGCAAGTCTGTGCTCATGACTGCTTCATCTCTGTGGCTTGGCACATAGACGCAAATAGCCTTGATGAGTTTCAGTCTCTTTGGATAGTAACAGTTGTGTCTGCCAAGGGAGGCTGGACTCGAGCTGAGACTAAACCAATTAGCAGCCCTGCCCTTCCAAGCTGCTCCCTCATGGATAGTTGAATTTGCAGCATGAACAAACAGTCCTCACAGGGGCTGTGCCCTGTATTACCTGGGACCCTCAAAGCCCCACCTGGCTGCTGCCTCCTCTGGACACAGCAGCCTCTGAGAGCCCTGGCCTGTCTGGGCTAAACCTCCCATGTCTGCTACTTTCAATGTGAGGGGCTCTTCCCATTGTTTCAGAGATTCCATCACTGTTGAATAGCTTGCTCACTCAGTCATGTGTGACTGTTTGTAACAGTATGGACTGTAGCCCACCAGGCTCCTCTGTCCATGGGGATTCTCCAGGCAAGAATACCGGAGTGGGTTGCCATGCCCTCCTCCAGGAGATCTTCTCGACCTAGGGATTGAACCCACATCTCTTTATATCTCCTGCATTGGCAGGAGGGTTTTTACCACTAGCACCACTCAAGAAGCCTGTCACTGTTGACTGCTGGCTTCTAATTGTAGTTTAAACCAGTAAAGCAAAGTCAACTTTTTTTTTTACATTACTTCAATTATGTAATATTCTTTAAACTCTGACACCTACTGTATATGTAAAAGCCCCCAGTTTCAACTCAATGCTGAGCAGCTACACCAGCTATGGACACCTTCTGGGGCAGGGTTGGGGGAGGGTGTAAGCCAGCAGATAGGCTGGAGGGGAAAGGCCTGCTGCTTTGCCACCTCCAGATCCTCTGAGCTGCCTAGGCCTCAGAGCTGGAGCTCTGAGTGCAATCTAGAGATGACTGGTTATCTCTTGTTTATCAGTGATCACTGAGTGGAAAATATTACTGGTGGTGAACTGGCACAGCTTCCTCTTGAGATGACTCAGCTTGCATGAGTCACAGATGCTGCCATGTTTCAGGCGCCATCCCCAGGTTTGGGTTGTTAACACCTTGTTTAGGGTTCAGGCTTCATCCAGGTAGGTCTTGAAGGTTGCCTGTCCCCACATCCTCCAGTAGGAAGGAGATGACCACTCTGAACACAGCATAGGCCTATGACAAATGTGATACCCTGGGAAAGTGAGATTTTGCCTCCTGTTCATCATTTGTGATAAAGACTTGTCATCCAATAAAGATGGGCGGCTTTGCCCCTTGCTCATAGCCAGACCTGAGTTTTGTCTGACGATGGGAGAGTTTATTCCTTTCCTCATGCAGTCACTAAATCCCAACTCTGAAACCTCAGGAGATTTACCTTCAATCACCAGCAAATCATCTTTCTCCACTTTTGTTTCCAAGGGGACAGGATGGCTGCCGTGTGGGGCATTCTCTTTGTAATTAGCAAAAGGCTCTGTGTCTGCCTGACACATATAAATTCATGCCCACTGTAACAGGCCAAGTAGAGAAATACTCAAGGCTAGGATTAGCACATCAAGAGCCAGCGCTGGATCTTTACCATTAGTCACTGTCCTGACCAGGAAAATAGAGCCAGAGTAAAAATCTGTGCATTACATAACATCAAGTAAGCAAAGCAAAGGAAACACTGTCACGGCTAAGGTGAGCTGCTTCTGCACTGACGGCTCCACTTTCTCTGCTGGAGGTAAGCTTGGTGCTGTGGGATCCAGGGAGGTACATGGGCCAGCCTGGTGGAGGGAATAATAAAAGAGACCCTGAGTTGAATCTCACAGTTCAGTAGGATTTGGCTGTGAGGATGGTGTGAGCTGACCATTCAGAGGGAGCTGGAAACATAAAACTCAAGGGGAGACAGGAACTCTGAGCAGCTCAGAGGGAGGGCGATGGGCTAGGATTCCGGAGAGGAAGGCCGGACTGGATAGAAGGGTGTGACTTGCAAGTGAGACGTGCAGGAAGGATTTGAAGCAGAGGAACAACATGGTCAGAAGCACAGCTTATGAAGATCACCCTGGTGGAGGAGTCTCAGGAGGGAAGAGAGGCAGGAGAGCCAGGAACCAAGGGTGTTACCTTGGCATCCGGGCAGCAGAAGGAGACAGAATGGAAGAACAGAGAGATGACCAGTGAGACGCGGGGGTCATGGAGGTGACGGGCGGGAGGGTGCGTTTGGCTGCAAAGACTTCTGGCTTCGGCGTCTGGAAGAACATCAGGTCCATTCATGGAGAAGTAGCCCACGGCGGGGGCGGGTGGGCATGATGGGGTTGGAGGGAGGATGGAGCGATGCCAAGTCCCACCGGAGGCGTGTTGCCCTGGAAGCTCCCAGTCCTTTGCTTCTGGTCAGGTGCTGCGCTCAGGCACGTGATCTAGTTCCATGTGTTTCGGTAGTTGTGACACCCTCTGTGCCCCCATGGAACCCCTTACCTGAGGGGACATAGCAGAACTGGGAAAACCAGTCGCTTTTGTTGTTATAGTAGTTTAGTCACTGTTGTGTCTGACTCTTATGATCCCATAAACTGTAGCCAAACTCCTCCATCCATAGGATTTCCCAGGCAAGAATACTGGAGCCAGCTGCCTCCAGTATTCTTGACCTCCCTCCTCGGTATTTTCTTGACCTTCCCAACTCAGGGATTGAACTTGCATCTCCTATATTGTCAGGTGGATTCTTTACCACTGACCCACCAGGGAAGCCCATCAGCTCTTAGTATTTTCTGAATCACATCAACACAAAGCACACTGTGAAAATGCTATGTGCTACATGAGATTAAAAAGGCAACAATCTTCTTAATCCTAATATAAAAAACTATAATCATTTTTGTTCCATGAAGCAAAAACTATGGCCCTGTTATAAATTCTGAAAGAGCTGACTGGTGGTAATCAATTTTTGCTACATTAGTAAAAGCATCAAGATCCAGGTAGCCAACCAATAAATAATTAATAGTGCCTACTATGTGGAAAGGCATCTAGGAGATCAAAGATGTGTGTGATGGACCACATCCTCAAAGAATTTGTAATTTTAATGGGCATTCATGAATACAAATAGCTAAAGGTGTATATTTCACAAGAACTGTTAGTCAACCGTCAGCACAACCCCAGATGGAGAGATTAACTCCGACAGTGGTGGTGAGAAACCATGCGGGAATTAACAGGACTAAGTGCACTGGGGTTGAGGTGCTTTATGGATCTTTGAGCACGAGTAGGATTTCATTCTAAATGCGACACAGGGTCTTTCTGCCTCCATGAAAGAAAAAGGTCACTATCAAGTGTCAAGTATATACATTAGGTCAAACCACATGAAACAGCCATTTTTACAGGTTAAAACATGGTTGAGGGGGTTCCTTGGTGGCTCGGTGGTAGAGAATCTGCTTGGCATTGCAGATTTGGGTTTGATCCCTGGTCCAGGAGGATCCCACACGCCATGAAGCAACTAAGCCTGTGCACTGGAACTTTTGAGTCTGTGTTCTGGAGCTCGGGAGCAGCACTATTGAAGTCCATGCCCTAGAGCCCGAGCTCTCCAACAAGGGAGACCTTTGCAATGAGAAATTTACATATTGCAACTAGAGAGTAGCCCCCACTTGTCACAACTACAGAAAAGCCAAAGCAGTAATGAAGATCTAGAACATCCAAAAATAAAAATAATAAATAAATCTAGTTTTAAAAAAGCAGTTGAATATTGGCAATTTCATGGAGCTCAGTATTATACTATTTGACCTGAGGCCTCAGTTCCAAAAATCTCTTAACACTTGCTCTGGATCCCAAAGCCTGCTGGAGAGGCTTTGCCTAATGAGGTACCAGCACCCTCTCATCCTTCATATCCTGAGGGAGGCATTCCCTATTTGTTCCTTATTTCGCTGGAACAAATTCACTGGAGGCCTATGGACAATTTGAAAAGTTCACTGGTGGCATCTACCAGACTCTTGTGGACAATAAAGGATAATCAATACAATTAGGTCTTGATCCTGATGGCAAATATCCCTGGTAGGTCTTGCATCTGAAATTCTCACTAAAACCAAGGCTTTTAAGTTTCAACAGCTTCTAAGAAATCCACATTAATTCCCTGTTCAATCTTTTGTGCAGGAGATTACTCATGAGAACATCACCATCATCCCAACTCTACTCTGCTAAAATTTGCCCAGGGTTGAAGAGTTTGAGCTCAGACCTGCATTCGCAGGAGTGTCCTCTAAGGCCAGGCTGAGTCAGACTTTTTGAAACACCCGTGTTTTTTGGAGCCAACTGATTTGATGTGGTCCACTGATGGGAACGCAATGATTCCCGGAAGTTGAGGTCATGAACTGGAGCATATTTTTAAAACTGTATTAGAAAACCATTTCAGCATCCGGGTGGAGTTGAGAAAAACAATTTTTCTGATAAATAATTGAAGTAGTTACATTTAGGCCCTGCCCAGGATTGTGGGTTCAACTACAGCATGAAGATGAAATTATTGTGCACAGCTCATTTAAATTCACCGCTCAGATGGCCTTGTTTTTGTTTTTTTTTTTTTTAAAACTCAGTCATGTGTGACTGTTTGTAACAGTATGGACTGTAGCCCACCAGGCTCCTCTGTCCATGGGGATTCTCCAGGCAAGAATACCGGAGTGGGTTGCCATGCCCTCCTCCAGGAGATCTTCTCGACCTAGGGATTGAACCCACATCTCTTTATATCTCCTGCATTGGCAGGAGGGTTTTTACCACTAGCACCACTCAAGAAGCCTGTCACTGTTGACTGCTGGCTTCTAATTGTAGTTTAAACCAGTAAAGCAAAGTCAACTTTTTTTTTTACATTACTTCAATTATGTAATATTCTTTAAACTCTGACACCTACTGTATATGTAAAAGCCCCCAGTTTCAACTCAATGCTGAGCAGCTACACCAGCTATGGACACCTTCTGGGGCAGGGTTGGGGGAGGGTGTAAGCCAGCAGATAGGCTGGAGGGGAAAGGCCTGCTGCTTTGCCACCTCCAGATCCTCTGAGCTGCCTAGGCCTCAGAGCTGGAGCTCTGAGTGCAATCTAGAGATGACTGGTTATCTCTTGTTTATCAGTGATCACTGAGTGGAAAATATTACTGGTGGTGAACTGGCACAGCTTCCTCTTGAGATGACTCAGCTTGCATGAGTCACAGATGCTGCCATGTTTCAGGCGCCATCCCCAGGTTTGGGTTGTTAACACCTTGTTTAGGGTTCAGGCTTCATCCAGGTAGGTCTTGAAGGTTGCCTGTCCCCACATCCTCCAGTAGGAAGGAGATGACCACTCTGAACACAGCATAGGCCTATGACAAATGTGATACCCTGGGAAAGTGAGATTTTGCCTCCTGTTCATCATTTGTGATAAAGACTTGTCATCCAATAAAGATGGGCGGCTTTGCCCCTTGCTCATAGCCAGACCTGAGTTTTGTCTGACGATGGGAGAGTTTATTCCTTTCCTCATGCAGTCACTAAATCCCAACTCTGAAACCTCAGGAGATTTACCTTCAATCACCAGCAAATCATCTTTCTCCACTTTTGTTTCCAAGGGGACAGGATGGCTGCCGTGTGGGGCATTCTCTTTGTAATTAGCTAAAAGGCTCTGTGTCTGCCTGACACATATAAATTCATGCCCACTGTAACAGGCCAAGTAGAGAAATACTCAAGGCTAGGATTAGCACATCAAGAGCCAGCGCTGGATCTTTACCATTAGTCACTGTCCTGACCAGGAAAATAGAGCCAGAGTAAAAATCTGTGCATTACATAACATCAAGTAAGCAAAGCAAAGGAAACACTGTCACGGCTAAGGTGAGCTGCTTCTGCACTGACGGCTCCACTTTCTCTGCTGGAGGTAAGCTTGGTGCTGTGGGATCCAGGGAGGTACATGGGCCAGCCTGGTGGAGGGAATAATAAAAGAGACCCTGAGTTGAATCTCACAGTTCAGTAGGATTTGGCTGTGAGGATGGTGTGAGCTGACCATTCAGAGGGAGCTGGAAACATAAAACTCAAGGGGAGACAGGAACTCTGAGCAGCTCAGAGGGAGGGCGATGGGCTAGGATTCCGGAGAGGAAGGCCGGACTGGATAGAAGGGTGTGACTTGCAAGTGAGACGTGCAGGAAGGATTTGAAGCAGAGGAACAACATGGTCAGAAGCACAGCTTATGAAGATCACCCTGGTGGAGGAGTCTCAGGAGGGAAGAGAGGCAGGAGAGCCAGGAACCAAGGGTGTTACCTTGGCATCCGGGCAGCAGAAGGAGACAGAATGGAAGAACAGAGAGATGACCAGTGAGACGCGGGGGTCATGGAGGTGACGGGCGGGAGGGTGCGTTTGGCTGCAAAGACTTCTGGCTTCGGCGTCTGGAAGAACATCAGGTCCATTCATGGAGAAGTAGCCCACGGCGGGGGCGGGTGGGCATGATGGGGTTGGAGGGAGGATGGAGCGATGCCAAGTCCCACCGGAGGCGTGTTGCCCTGGAAGCTCCCAGTCCTTTGCTTCTGGTCAGGTGCTGCGCTCAGGCACGTGATCTAGTTCCATGTGTTTCGGTAGTTGTGACACCCTCTGTGCCCCCATGGAACCCCTTACCTGAGGGGACATAGCAGAACTGGGAAAACCAGTCAGCTTTTGTTGTTATAGTAGTTTAGTCACTGTTGTGTCTGACTCTTATGATCCCATAAACTGTAGCCAAACTCCTCCATCCATAGGATTTCCCAGGCAAGAATACTGGAGCCAGCTGCCTCCAGTATTCTTGACCTCCCTCCTCGGTATTTTCTTGACCTTCCCAACTCAGGGATTGAACTTGCATCTCCTATATTGTCAGGTGGATTCTTTACCACTGACCCACCAGGGAAGCCCATCAGCTCTTAGTATTTTCTGAATCACATCAACACAAAGCACACTGTGAAAATGCTATGTGCTACATGAGATTAAAAAGGCAACAATCTTCTTAATCCTAATATAAAAAACTATAATCATTTTTGTTCCATGAAGCAAAAACTATGGCCCTGTTATAAATTCTGAAAGAGCTGACTGGTGGTAATCAATTTTTGCTACATTAGTAAAAGCATCAAGATCCAGGTAGCCAACCAATAAATAATTAATAGTGCCTACTATGTGGAAAGGCATCTAGGAGATCAAAGATGTGTGTGATGGACCACATCCTCAAAGAATTTGTAATTTTAATGGGCATTCATGAATACAAATAGCTAAAGGTGTATATTTCACAAGAACTGTTAGTCAACCGTCAGCACAACCCCAGATGGAGAGATTAACTCCGACAGTGGTGGTGAGAAACCATGCGGGAATTAACAGGACTAAGTGCACTGGGGTTGAGGTGCTTTATGGATCTTTGAGCACGAGTAGGATTTCATTCTAAATGCGACACAGGGTCTTTCTGCCTCCATGAAAGAAAAAGGTCACTATCAAGTGTCAAGTATATACATTAGGTCAAACCACATGAAACAGCCATTTTTACAGGTTAAAACATGGTTGAGGGGGTTCCTTGGTGGCTCGGTGGTAGAGAATCTGCTTGGCATTGCAGATTTGGGTTTGATCCCTGGTCCAGGAGGATCCCACACGCCATGAAGCAACTAAGCCTGTGCACTGGAACTTTTGAGTCTGTGTTCTGGAGCTCGGGAGCAGCAACTATTGAAGTCCATGCCCTAGAGCCCGAGCTCTCCAACAAGGGAGACCTTTGCAATGAGAAATTTACATATTGCAACTAGAGAGTAGCCCCCACTTGTCACAACTACAGAAAAGCCAAAGCAGTAATGAAGATCTAGAACATCCAAAAATAAAAATAATAAATAAATCTAGTTTTAAAAAAGCAGTTGAATATTGGCAATTTCATGGAGCTCAGTATTATACTATTTGACCTGAGGCCTCAGTTCCAAAAATCTCTTAACACTTGCTCTGGATCCCAAAGCCTGCTGGAGAGGCTTTGCCTAATGAGGTACCAGCACCCTCTCATCCTTCATATCCTGAGGGAGGCATTCCCTATTTGTTCCTTATTTCGCTGGAACAAATTCACTGGAGGCCTATGGACAATTTGAAAAGTTCACTGGTGGCATCTACCAGACTCTTGTGGACAATAAAGGATAATCAATACAATTAGGTCTTGATCCTGATGGCAAATATCCCTGGTAGGTCTTGCATCTGAAATTCTCACTAAAACCAAGGCTTTTAAGTTTCAACAGCTTCTAAGAAATCCACATTAATTCCCTGTTCAATCTTTTGTGCAGGAGATTACTCATGAGAACATCACCATCATCCCAACTCTACTCTGCTAAAATTTGCCCAGGGTTGAAGAGTTTGAGCTCAGACCTGCATTCGCAGGAGTGTCCTCTAAGGCCAGGCTGAGTCAGACTTTTTGAAACACCCGTGTTTTTTGGAGCCAACTGATTTGATGTGGTCCACTGATGGGAACGCAATGATTCCCGGAAGTTGAGGTCATGAACTGGAGCATATTTTTAAAACTGTATTAGAAAACCATTTCAGCATCCGGGTGGAGTTGAGAAAAACAATTTTTCTGATAAATAATTGAAGTAGTTACATTTAGGCCCTGCCCAGGATTGTGGGTTCAACTACAGCATGAAGATGAAATTATTGTGCACAGCTCATTTAAATTCACCGCTCAGATGGCCTTGTTTTTGTTTTTTTTTTTTTTAAAGGCACAGCGTCATTCTGGAATTAGAAAAAATTACTCTGAGAAACTCAAAGATCCCAAAAACATGCTCAGACGTTACTTCATTGGCCCTGTAGCCCTTTCATGGCTCCTGTTTGGCTTTGTTCAGAAGCCGAGGTAAAGTGCAGAGTTGAGCCAAGGTCACCCCAGCACTGGCCGAGATGTACCTCAAAGTGGTTGGTGCGCGATGTGGTCGTGACAAAGAGAAAACACTGCCTCAGCAGCTTGGATTAGCCACTGCGTTCCTTCTGTGAGCAAGAGCGAAAAAGGGAAATACAATTAGAGCTGATTTTAGTGGTTGGACACTTTGGTGAATGGAGCCCGGGGTCCGTGGGAGCCCCCAGCCACCACCCTACGTGGGCTGGAAGGACAGTTGGGCCTTGGGTCAACACGTCAACAAGATCAGTCCGAGGTTCTGTTCCCAAGCCATGTTCCAGCTTCCTGCTTCTACTCACAAAGACACAAATCCCAAGGGGGCGAAGTCCTCTTCCGAGGTCATAAAGAGTTGGTGGCTCGCCAGTTCTCTTGGTTCCAAAAGACTGGGTAAGGGGTGAGGGGGAAATTGAGTGGGTAGGGGAAGGAAGAGAAAAGGGGAAGAATGGAGACAGGGACAGAAGGAGGAGATGACATGTTGGGAGAGGAGATGCTGTCATGTCCCTGGCAGTGGCCTGTGGCCTGCTGACCACCTATGGGAACGAGCACCGTGGAGGGTGGCTCAGGATCCCCGGCAAGCAGGGACCTTGGTGCTGCCCCTGCAGGAATGGAAACACCAGGGACTGAGTGCCACCCCACCCCGGGCCTGTGTGCATGTTACCTCCTGCAGGAAAAGTAGGGGGCTAGTTTTTTAGGTGACTGAACTCCTCTGCTCCGTGTCCACTACCGCAGCCAGGACTGTGTGAGGCCCAGCCCTCCCTGCACCCACACACACCCTCCCATGGACACATGTGTCACAAATGCCCACAGGGCCCCCTGGGTAGAGGAGCCCTAAGCGGCAAAGCAAGGGGTGTTGATCCTGGTCAACATGGTGGTACTTTTTCTCTCTGCTTGTAATCACAACGAAGACTCTCCCATATCATTTTAAAAACAAACCAGATCAAGGCAGTGACGTCATCTTCTCCAACACTCTGGCCCCACACATCCGTGACTTCCTGGGACTGAGTGCAGTTTTTAGAGGAAAAGGACAGTGTTTCATTTGTTTTACAGTCGAGTGGCAGGTGGCGAAGGTTTTTTGGCCTGACCAGACCTGAAGGATGGTAGGCCCATCCTGAGCTTTATGCCACAGGGGCTGGCAGCCCTGGTGGAGGACCCCCCGTGGGTGACGGATGAGGGGCCGTCCAGGACCTGCACGCAGCATGAAGCAGCAGAAGCGGCAGAGCCTCTGGCATCACGCTGCCGCCCACCCTTTGGAGTCACAGCATCACTTTCCCTGCAGGCGTGAGAGACTTGAGGTTCACGTGCTCATGACTGCAAAAGGGAAGTCTTCTGGGCGGGCATCGTGGTGCAGAGGGCCCTGCAAGGACAAGCTCGGTATTGCTTTGCTTATTGTTTTTCCGCATAGTCAGTCATTCAGTTGTATCCAACTCTTTGCGGCCCCATGGACGATAGCCTGCCAGGCTCCTCTGTCCATAGCATTCTTCAGGACAGAGGAATTCTGGAGTGGGCTGTCATTTCCTTCTCCAGGGGATCTTCCTGATCCAGGCATTGAACCCTGGTCTCCTGTACTGCAGGCAGATTTTTACTGTCTGATCCACCAGGGAAGCCCTAAGTGACTCCCAAATAGGCCATGTCGCCCCAAGATAGAGAGTCCCCTGATTGATGTCTCTTCTCTCTCGGTCTTCAGGGAGTGGTGCTGACAGCCCAGCTCTCCTATGGGCTGAAGTACAGCAGAGATCTGGGCACAGGTTAAAATGAGGGCAAGAGACAGAACAGGAAATCTGCACGCGCCTGGCAGGCAGGAAACAGGAGCTTATCTTCTTTTCCTCCTGCCGTCCAGGGCAGGACCCACACGGAGGTGCAACAACCCAGGCTCGTGGCTAGCTGGTGGGAAGAAAGGGTGAGCAGAATGGGTATGTTTCCTGGACGCCTGTCTTGTACACAGGGAAGGCCCTGCTGGTCACTACACCCTATCTGCACTACACCCTATCTGCCTCCCTTTCACAAAAGATGCACTGATCCCACTCTTGCCCTCACTATAAATTCTGAACTGACTTCCTAAGGATGTGTCACATCTCAAAAGGAGAGAAAGAGGGCTTGGCTAAAGGAAGCTCCGCCACGCTCTCCTTTCATAGAACAAGCAGAAAGTGGAGGCAGAGACACAGTGTTTGGAAATAGATCAAGCAAAGGGAATGGCCTGGAAAATCACCTTCCATTTGCCTTCAGAGGCTATTAAGCATGAAAGGAAATTCCCAAAGGAAGAGTGAGGTATCTGTCCCTGCCCATCTCTGCAGACAGCCTAGATGCTCAGTGCTCTGGAATGATTCAGGTGGGTGGCCCCTGCGAGGGCAGGGAAAGAAAGAGGCCACCGCGCACGCTTCCTCCACCCATTGGCGGGGGCCCCTCAGCCCTGAGTTTTGTTGTTCCAGCCAGACTTTGTCAGGACAGAGACTGTATTGGAGCATCATTTTTCACGTATTAGAAGTAACTTTATCAGTGTTACCAGAATCTTCCTGGTGTTTTGAAAATAATGTCCCAGCTTCTCCACACTTTCCAGGAATGAATGATATGAAGGAAGAGGTGCCTGCCCATTAGCCACCACCTGGTTATGCCAAATGTTTCTCCGCAGCTCTGAATATCCCAGCTCCATTTCTGTGCCTCAGCATCTTGCCTGTTCATCTTACTTTGTCTCCGAGCTCTGATGACTGCGCAGTGCACCTATTAATCTTAAATGAAATCGAGTCTCCGCCACTTCCATTTGAAAAAGAAATCGCTTTGCCTATCCCATTTGATTCCACAGCATAAAATATGTATGATTCCTCTGGCCCCTCCACTCCCCTGGCTCCCATCGATTCTTTCAGTAGCACTGAGCACTCACTGGGGGAAGTACATCCTGTCCATCAGGGATGAGCCCAGGATGACAGCATCCCCAGGGTCCAGCTGCTCCTTGTCTGCTGGGTCTGCAGCAAATCTCCTACTGCTCCCACTGGGGGGTTCTTGAGGGTTTCCAGGCCACTCTGCAGATTGCTGTCCCTGGGGCTCTGGGTCCTGATTTTGCTTCATTTTGTACACCTGCTACACACAAACACTACAGACATCTTCTGTGACCTCCTAAAGAACCCGTCTGCCAATGGAGGAGACATAAGAGACTTGAGTTCCGTCTTTGGGTCAGGAAGATCCCCTGGAGAAGGGCATGACAACCCACTACGGTATTCTTGCCTGGAGAATCTCAGGGACATGGTGGGCTACAATCCATTGGGTTGCAAAAGAGTTGGACGTGACTGAAGCGACTTGGTACACACACACACTCTGTGACTCCAGGGACTGAGTCAGGGCCACTGGGCATGTGGCTGAGGAACTACGAGGGCTGGGATCGCTAAGCCGCTTGGCTGACCCCAGGGTGGTGGGTTCTTCTGGAAGAGAAAGCACCCACAGCACCCACATTGCTGTTCTTGAGTCTTCCTCCTGCCTTTCATAAGTAACTCCTGCTGGTCTTTGTACATTACTCCTGACTTCACTATATGTCAACACAGAGTAGGTGTTCAATAAACCCTGAATGTGTGGGTTTGTGCTCAGCATCCTCCACATTCTATTTTTGCATCTTCCTAGCATCCCAAGTGTTTTCCCTAAGAAAGAACACCTCTCTCTTCTTCCCTAGCCCACACCATCAAAACATACCTGTCAGGTATCCCAAACTCTCGAACTCCCGCACTTTGCCAACTGTGTAATCAATTGCTGTGCACTGATTCAAAACAAGAGTTTTGGAGTAAAACAGACTTGGGTTCAAATCCTTGCTCTTACAATCTATCCATGGAACCTGGGACAAGCTATGTAACCCCCTGCGCCCTTATCTAGGAAGCAAGGATACCAATAGTGACTAATCCATCAAGTTGTCACTCATATGCAGAGATTATATGAGATGTTGCAAGAAGAGAGGTCAGCCAAGCACATCCTACATGCCCAGTACATGTTGATTATTACAGCCACAGCTTTTCTTGAGTTAATCCATGTAACCAGGGGACATTTGAGCTTTACTGAGCATCCCATGGCCAACTGTGCCACAAGTCTATGGGGACAGCACATTAAGTGAGTGGTGGACATTTTATTCAGCCAGAGGGAGAGATTGAAGGGTAAGTGATACTCTGGACAGACACCTCTCAGCCCCAGCAGGGGAGTGTTGCCTCTTCCTGTCCTGATTGAGGAAAGCGAAAACCAGAAGCCCTGATACTGGGCTGAAAGGTAAAAACTGAGTTTGTCCAGCTCCTCCCTGTGCCAAGAAGGCAGGATGGGGAAGAGACAGAACAAATCGAAATCTGATTCTGAGTCAGTGGGGCCCATGTCAGTCATGAAGTTATTGTAAGTGGTGGCAACAGGAGTTGGGTTGGAGGTAGCTCTGATGTATTCTCTGCCCTGAGAAAAGCTGGAGAACATAAAAGAAATAATTAAAAGTCACTCGGCTAATCTGGTATATTCCCCTGAAAGCTCACCAACAAGGCTGTCATTTGCTGTACAAATGTCTACTGAGCTGAGATGGAGCCCTTCCCGGGGGGAACCCTGAGAGAGGCATTAGCTGTGCCCCTCAACAATGTGAAACTTCTGGGTCCACTGGAAAAGGGCTCAGCAAACAGAGCTGTTTAATGCAGCTTCATTTGCCCAACCAGTGTCAGCACATTACTGCTTTAGAATGCATTCTGCAGGGCCAGGCTGGCACTCTCTCCATCTGTTTACATTTAGAATGGGACTCGCTGCCAAAGATTCAAGTTCCCTGGACTGTGGATCCAGAAAGCACAAGCCAAAGGCTAGAAATAAAAACAAACTGAAAAACTACTCATAGCTTAGTTGGATTCAGAAGGACCAGAAAATTTCCCCTAGAGCATTCAGTCCCAGAGAGGAGGGTCTTCATGGTAGAAAACCTGAGTGGGCTTACAGGGTCCCTCCTCAAGTTTACTCCACCACCATTGGCCCAAGGGACTCCTTCAGGTTGGCCAGGACATGTTGAATTCTTCTTAGTCATCCCAGCCTGGTGTCTGGGCTTAAGAAACACTGATAGGTGGAGTGAATAAATGGATTATAGTCAGTTCTTTATGATGGTTTTCAAACATGGCTACAAATTCTTTGACAGTCCTCCATTGAGAAGTAACATCGGTATTCCCTCCCCTTGAATCTGGATGGGATTCTGACTGTTTCCACAGTCCTAGTTAAGCAGAAATGACACTTGGGTGATTTCAAAGCCAAGCAGCTTTTGCCTTTGTTCCTAGAACCACATGTGAGATGTCCAGCCACCCTGAGGCTGCCGTGTTGGAGAAGCCGATGCAGTGACCACCTGACGACATCTCAGCTGTACCTGGAGAGAGATGCATGACCTGGCCCTAGACATCAGCCATGTGAGTGAAGAAACCTGCTGCTGCTTCCAATATCATGTGAGTTCCTTTCAGACTTCTGGATCTTCCCCACAGTAGAGCAGACCCTGACCGCTCTATGCCCCGGCTGAGTCCCTGACCCACAGAAGCCAAGAGCATTGTAAAACTGTGCTTGCTTGTTTCACCCCATGAGGTTTTAGGGTATTTTGTACATGAGAGTAGATGAACAGAACATTCTTCAAGACTCAAGGCAGGAGGTTCGTGCTACACCATCCCTTACCAGTTGGCAAAAATCCCTACAGTCAGGAAGTTGATTTTAAGAAAACTTAAATGGCCTCTTCAAAATGAAGCCCATAACTTCTTTATTTGACCTCCAAAGAGATGGGTAACAGCTGGTTCCCACTCACACTTTATCATAGGACTTTATATCCTTGAAGATATTAAGAAGCTTTTCAGCTTTTTCCTCTTTGGGTCAAATGCTCTGAAATCTTTGCAGATCCTTTCATCTTTCTTCATTTTACCTTGTATATGTCATCCTCTAAAAACAGATGCCAACAGCTTTTTAAAAGAGATGGAGAACACCATTGAAAATGAGAGACTTTGATCAAAATGACAATCCTTTTGGCATTTAAGGCACTTTATAACATACAAACCATTTTCACCTGTAGAATCCCCAGATTCCCATAACCACCCCTTGACATACATGAGATGGACATTTATTCCTCCTTCTTAAAGTTAGGCTCCTTTCTCAGATTCGTGCTTGCTGAGATGAGAATAGAAAACAAACCTCCTTAAGTTGCAAGTCTATGAATAAAGACAGAAAGGAAATGAAAAGAAGACGATCTTCTGCAGTGCTTAAATAGCAGATTATTTTCTCTTTAATTTTCATTGATTATAATTTTGTCTTTTCAATAAACAAAATCAGAACAGTTAAAAAAAGAAATTCTAGGTCTTTATAAAGTGTTTGAACAGTGTTGACCTATTTTAAACTATGTCATTTTTAAACATGGGCTTCCCTGGTGGCTGAGTGGTAAAGAATCTGTCTGCCAATGCAGGAGACACAGGTTCAATCCCTGGGTTGTGAAGACCCCCTGAAGGAGGGCATGGCAACCCAATCCAGTGTTCTTGCCTGGGAAATCCCATGGACAGAGGAACTTGGCAGGCTACAGTCCATGGGGTTGACTTAGCACACATGCATGCATTTTAAACATAAATAACTCAAATTGTGGGCACAACAGAAAATTACATAGTAAATGATCTTCTCATTGCTGTCATTGATTTTCATTTTTATAGTTCTAGAAGAATGGTAGAAAATGTGTTATGGTCAGAATTAGAAATATATTGCATGCCACTGGAGTAGCCTAAAAAAATGTACATATATTTGTCCAGTTACCAATTGCCAATGTATTCTGTTACATAGATAACATTAAGTATTAGGCCATGGAGAAGCAGTAGAATTTCACGGGTTCCATGCGACATCTAACATCTCCATCAACAAGGCACTTGAGTGAAATTCCCACTGTATCTAGTCCTATGCTCACGATAGAATGTAGCAAGCAAGTCAGGACATAATGGCCTATGGCCCATGAAGCTGATTTGTGTTCACACTACTCTCAAGGTCTGACCTTTTGGAAGCCTTAATAAAGGCAACAGCTAGACAGGCTGTGTATGTCTATGTCCTGAAAAGGGCAAAAGGAGGAGGAAGGTGTTGGTGATCAGAGAGAGGAGGAGTGAAAATGGAATAGAAGGTGGATGAAGCCAATTGTTATTCCTACTTAGTGACGTAAGGCTACATTCTCAGGACCACATTTAAAAAACAGAGTGAAGAAACCCAATGGGACACTGTGCCATGTTAAGATGGCAAAGATCATGTCGTTCTCCATGGTGCCCTCAGACAGGCCCAAAGAAACCTGATTCAAATCTCTGCTGGAGGGTTGGCAGGGAGTTCAGAATCAGTATATCTATCAAGTCTTCCAGGCAATGCTGAGCCACACAGAAATGAGTGGTTCACCTGTCATCAACAACTCAAAAAAAAAAAAACAAAAAAAACCCCAGTAACAAAAAGTAATGTGAGTCTCAGAGAGGTTCAGTTCAAGGGCAACTAAAATAGTCACACTTGAACCTCTGACTCCGGAAGCAGAGTCTTTTCTTCATCACCTCAACCTGAGGGCAAATCTTTGCACTTCCCTGAACCTCAGCGTCGTTGAGCATAAAGTGAGCTGACCAGTTGGACTACGTCAGCCTTGAGAGCTCTTTCATGTCTGACGTTTGACGAGGTCTTGAATGAAACAGTTGGCCACATCCAAGTCACCTGGAATCAAGCTGCCATTTTGGATCAGAGAAACTTGTTCAGATTTTGGGCCAAATGGTCTTCTAATGGTCTCTGAATTCCCCAAGAGGGAGGACTAAGCCTACGGCCCACATATATCGAGATCTAGTTGAGTTCTAGTTGGCACTGTATCCAACGGATCTTGCAAAGGTGATTGCCACCAGCAACCCAGGTGCAACGGAAAGGATGTGGGTACAAACCCTTCAGACTTGGGTGTGTCGCTTTAGACCAGGCCAGAGGCATCAAAGCACCATGCTCTCCTCCACCCTTTCCGACTGCCCCAAGACTGGCACAGCGCTTAGAAGAGCGAAAGTAACACTTGACTATCTGGGGGCCAACAGTCTTTCTAGGTGGTTGAAAAATGTGCCAGACAGAGCTGCCACCAGAGAGAGGAACTTCACAGCCCAAAACAGAAACTTCTGCTGCCTGGTGTGCCAGTATCCAGGCCTGGCCCTGTGTTCCACTGGACCGCGTGGCAACAAGTGATAAGTGTACATTTACCGGCAAGGTTTGACTACAAATCCTTATTTTAATCTGTCATTCCGAAATATGTAATGGCACTTACTTAGGCCAGAAAGCCTTCTTTTTGCCTAACTGTGTGTTAGAGAGAAATTGGCGATGAGAGGAGCCTGCACTGTTGGGCGCTGTATTTATCAATTTATCAGTGCCATTCTGCAAGAAATAGTCTCCACTTTAGAGATGACACTTCATACATAAGAGGAAAGCTTTCAGTCTTACTCGGCTGCCAGCCTATTACATAAGAGAATGTGTCACCCAGCCTCAAATAAAGCAGAAAGGCTGTGTATGTAGGTGACACCAAAGCCAACATGTGCTTAGCCAAAAAGTGATTCAATGCCTTCAGAATGTGGCTTTGCAGAATGAGATTCTGTAGGAGTCAGGGGTCGAAAGTGGGAGAGTGCGGGAGAGAGAGCTGACAGCTTCCTAGCTCTGGGCAAGCTGTTTTCAGTTATATAAGAGCAGGGAGGAGACACTGAAGGATGAAAACTCTCTTACCCTTAATTGCTCGAATCAGTTGCACTCTTTGACTTGACTATATGTGTCTGTTTCCCATCCCCTTCTGACTCCTTCCTTGGGCTGCAGAATGAGCTTAATTAGCTGGTTTGGTCATCAGTTATCAACTGTAACTGAGATAAATGGCAGTTAGGGGGTGATGGGGAAAGGGGTCCCATCTGTGAAGTCTCAGTGACTCTCCAAACCAGACAATTAATCAAGAGCAAAGGAAGCCAGATTTCCCTGGTGGTCCAGAGGCTAAGGCTTCATGCGCCTGACGCAGGGGGCCTGAGTTCAATCCCTGGTCGGGGAAACCACGTGCCGCAACTAAAACTAAGACCTGGTACAGCCAACTAAATAAAAATAAGTATTTTTTTTGGGAAAAAAAAAAAAAAAAAAAAAGAGCAAAGGAAGACTATGGGCGGTTTTCATTCAAAGACAGCAAAGCAGTCTTTTTGAGAATGCCTCAGAGTAATGCAGAAACCCTGCGGTACTTTCTAGGTCTGTCTGGCTGTAGACTGAACGCCTTATGCCATGTATTAATAGTCTCTCTGGATCTGTCTTTTGAAAAGCGAGGCTAATACATGTCTTCTGCAGAAAAGTACTGGTGAGGAATAATAATGAATTATTAAGAAGCCTTTTCCAGTATCAAAGTGGTGATGCAGCAATAATGAGCTTTGACCAGAAGCCATCTGTTTCGTGGGGTAGATGCTTAATTGCTCCTGTTCGTCATTAAACTGGTGCTGGAGTTGTAGGAGGGCCGAGATAGGAGTTTAGGTGGTCTTGTGAGGCGGTCGAGCGTGGGCTTTTGCAGACGTGCAACACTGCCCTCTATCGGCAACAGGGGTTTTCACACGCCTCTAAAGCCGACCAGCCCTTCATCCACAGCTGGGCGGCCCTGTCCCTCGCAGCAGAGGTTGAAGGAGACAGGGAGGTGCTGGTGTGCAATCCCCCGTGACCAGCCCACAGCAGCGGAGGGCTTCTGCTTCACAGAGTGTGGTGCGTGTCCATTAGAAAGCTGCTGAGCAGAAGTCTTATTCCCTGGGATTTTAAAGAGCCACATTTCTCAGTATTTGACATCCATGGGACATTTAGCAAATGGAGTGCCAGATGGAGCTCCTGGCTCTATTTTCTGTAAGACACTTGAGAGTCAGAACCCTCTGGATGTTTGCATTCAGTAGGCTTGCTCCCGGGAGGGCTGGCCATGGCTCAGTGGAAGCTGGGCATTCTGCAGCGGCCTGCTGAATCTGTGGAGGTCTAGGGTGCCTATGATGCTGTGGAAAAAAGCGTGGTCGTCATTGACTCCAACATGCAGACATTTACTTCTCTTATAGTGCCTGACTTTCCGTAAGCCATTGCAAGAAGGCGAATGATAATTGATTACCACCTTCACAAGCCTCCAAAGGGCCAGCATCAGTGCCCCCATTTCACAGATCAGAAAACTGAGGCTCAGGGTGGAGAAGGATTTGCCCTCAGTTCATGGTACACGTGATCAGAACCACACAAACACAGGAAAAGTGATTACATCTCAGGCTTCTCTTGAAGCTCAGCAGTGCCCCTCTGCACACACGCTTTATACATGACCACGTGTTCATATAGAAATTATCTTGGTGATTTGGTGTTAATCATAACTCACAGTCATGTGAATCACAGCCCAGGATTATAGTCCTTTGAATGCTTTATTAATCACTGTATTTGTGAAGGCTTAGAGAAAAATCTCAGTGGTGATATTCTGAGAGCCTTTGATAAGCTCAAAGTTGTCTTGTAATTATAACGAAGAGACTGAGTCCATCAACAATGATTCTCTGAGAATGAACATTTGGATTTCTTCTTCCCCTGCCATTGCCAGGGTCTGTGTTCAGGCTGGTAGATGTCAGGTACCTTTATTAAACTGGTGTGATACCGCATGGCTGTGGTTCTTTGTCCTTTGCAGTGACTATTTAAAATTCTAGAACCGTGATTCATCCCAGAAGAGTTTTCACTCATATTGTACAATGACTAGAAAGAGTTTGGGACTCAGAGTGTTGTGAAGCGGGCATGGCCCCGTCCTTCTGAAGTTTGCATGCTGCTATTTTTACAGATGTTCTCCTGGGTTCCCACCTTAATTCAAGTCAGGGGAGTTACTGGGAAATGAGCCTGCATTTCCTCTGTGTCCCCTCTCCCTGCACGGTTGACTTCAAGAACAGATATGCTCCGCCGGCTGATGCCTGAGTTATTTACCACCTCAACCTGAAGATGCAGTTGTTACCTGTCTTTGCTGGCTTGAGAAAAAGGGCTGTCTCATAAATATTAGGGGAGTTGATCTGTATTTCTGGGGCATCTTACCTTTGCCTAGACTGATACTTCCTTCCTTAAGGAAATGCTAAATCAGCCTCAGGCTGCTCTTACAGAAGGATCTGTGACGTGTGTTTCAGCTTAAGATAATTCTCACCACACCACACAAACTAAACCGCCCTTCTTTTGTTCCAAAACAAAAACCTTTATCCCACATGACTCTTTCAACAACAACAAAAAAGAACATTTTCACTTTTTCAAGTAAAATTGATAATAATAAAAAACCAAAAATCTTCCATTTATATTTGTTAAGCTTCCCTGGGCTCCCCTGTATTAAACTAAGGGAGTGTAGTTTCAACAGATGTTAGCTTCACAAGGAGCTTTAGAAGAATCTGTTTCAACCTTCAGGTTAACATGGAAATCCATTCTCTTCATAAATACTTCCATGAGCATGCATCCTGTCTTTAAAAGATTGTCCATTTCACTTCTTAAAAAACTCTGTTAAAGCCTAATCCACAGGAAAGGGCTTTCTTTCACTGGACTTATATCTTATATGGGTTCCTTACACATATATTCACAAGAAAAAGGAGAGTAAACTACAAGACTCAAGAATAGGCCGTTTCTGTGAAATGATAGCACAAGGAACAAAAGTTGATAGATTTGATCAATCTTATTAATTGTGAAAAGAGAAGTCTCACAGAAGGAGCCTTGGCAAACCCCCAAACTGATCCTTTCTGTGCTTGGTGATAGTCTAGAGACAGTTGTGGAATGTGGGATTTTGGTCTAACTCGAGCACAGAATAACATGAGCACACACCCAAGTTAAGTGAATCTCTAGTGAATAGGTCTCCAAAAACCAAGCATAGGACTGTAATGAAAGGATGTGTTGACAGACAAGTTATAACACACAGCCAGCCAATTTCTGAACACAGTGTTTTGGCTGACTAGCCTTGGACATGGGAAGAATTATGTTACTCAATTTACAACTTATTAAAGAAGCAGAGAAGCCGCTGATACAGATGGCTGGTTCTATATCAAAGAAGACCAGGAGAGGTGATATTACAGAGCTTCTATTGAGCCAACTGTCAGGCAGTACTTAACTCACTTTTATCCATACCTAATCAGTAGACAAGAATGAATTTTCAAAAGGTAGAAAAAAACTAAAAGCCTGCAGTTTCTTGGTAAGCCAAGACGTTGCTCTCTTGTTGTCTGCAAAAGCTTAGACATGCTGAGAGAATCTGTTTCTTTCCTTAGGCAAGGCAGTAATGAATTTTTCACACAGGGCCTGTGTCTCGCCGTCAGTTGCCTACGACAGGCAGGATGCAATGCCTCTGTGTGGGGAGGGGGCCGAACTGAAAATATATGATGATGTTTTATGCTAGTAGATGAAATCTGCCCCCCAAATACAACATAAAAACTACTACTGATTCACCAGAAGCAGCGCACGGTGCCTTATGTACAGTTGATGAACATTTTTAACTGTCAGCCCCCAAAATAGGCCCCAGCAATGTTAAGCAGGAGAAGAAAAGAGCCCATCCCATGCTGCAGAAAGAGCCAGAAGACTCATACTGTAGTCATGAGTTAAGCCTGATTTCGGTAATCTTGCAGAGGCCTCATTTGCCTTGTCTACAGAAAGGGGAAACCTGGATTTCCCCAAGATTTGTTCAGCCCTTACGGTCTGTGATTTTATCTTCTTGGATGAATAACTACAGCACCTAGCAGTGCGAAACAAAAGCCATCAAAAAACCTTCATAAGCCTTCGGTCCATAAGAGGGCTTCAGGATAATGTATTTCGGAAGACGAATAGGCTGTTAGTCCCCTCACTGCTGTGTGGGTGTGAATTAATCACCCCACCGCTGAGTCATCTCTGACCTTAGAGACTTAAGTTTCTTTCACTCTTATCCCTTTGTAAGTGATGATAACCTGTCTAACCAACTCCTTACCAACCAGATCTGACTCATAAGAATTAATTAATTTTACGTTCTATTCTAATGAAAGTAAACGTTCTAAACAGGTAACGAATGTGTGTGTGTGTGTTTCTTATTCTTTTACATTTTTGGGGGGCGGGGGAAATCTTAGTTCCCCATCCAAGGATTGAAAGCAGGCCACAGTAGTGAAAACGCAGAGCCCTAACCAGGACCACCAGGGAACTCCCTGTTTTTAAAAACAACAACATGTCAACAGTCTGTGTGGTGTCCACATAAGTTAAGCCATCAAAGAGAATATTTTGAGTGTACTCTGACTCATGAAGTAATTGCCAATTTTCGTTACAACCACAAGTCTTCAGATTTTTTTTCTGAATTTCAGACTACTTATCAGAATAAGTCAACAGCTTGGGTCGTATTTCCTTTTCTCTGCAAGAGGATTTCGCATGGTGAGATGGGATTTCCTTTCTTTAAGATGCTTGGAAAATCTGGAATGGTCTCGCTGGTTCATTTCTGGAGTGGGAGAATCCAACCAAGAGCTGAATCTGACATTATGCATAAAGGATGTCTTTGGCACGGCAGTAATTTATACTTCACCTGTGACAAGTTAATGCCAAGCAGTTGTTCAGTCCATGCAGAAGCAAATTTCATAGAATATAAACTCCTGAGTCAGGAACGCGCTGATGTACTTCAGACCTGGGTAACAGGCCAGGCTCACCTCCAGAATAGTTGTATGTGGGGGCAACTGTTGGGCGATTCATGAAAAACACAAACAGTTCCGTGGAACTTTCCCAGACTCTTCAGCTACTGTTTGGTTTCTTTCCTCCTGTTTAATTTGACTCATCTATCTGGTGACCCGTTTAGGTCAAATTTTCACATTTCAGGACAATAAATTGCATCTCTCACATTAATATCATCAGAACAAGATACGAAGCTATGGATGACATTTTTATTTGATGCTAATTCCTCCATAACTATTCTTCACCTTCAAAAACCCATGTACAGCTTTTTTTTTTTTTTCAATTTAAAATTGAACTATAGTTGTTTTACAATGTTTGTTGCTTTCAGGTGTACAGCAAAGTGGTTCAGGTGTACATACACATATTCTTTTCCATTTTAGGTTATTACAAGGTATTGAATATAGTTCCCTGTGCTATACAGTAGGTCCTTACTATTTTATATATAATAGTGTATATCTGTTAACCCCAAACTCCTAATTTATTCCTCCCCTGCCTTCCCTTTTGGTAACTGTAAGAGTGTTTTCTATGTCTGTGAGTCTGTTTCAGTTTGGTAAATAAATTACTCTGTATCATTTTTAAAACTTCTACAAATAAGTGATATCATACGATACCTCTCTTTGTCTGACTGGCTTCACTTGGTGTGATAATCTTTAGGTCCATCCATGTCGCTATAAATGGTGTTATTCCATTCTTTTTTACCCAACCATAATTTAGAGCAGAAAATAGATGATTCAGGCCTTCTGTTTATTTTTAACACATTCAGTCGGGGGTGGCGGGGTGGATTTTTAGTTAATTTCCCATAGGTATCCAAAATTGTGAAATATTTTTTCCCAGTACTATCTTTCAGTTCAGTTCAGTCACTCAGTCGTGTCTGACTCTTTGCGACCCCATGAATCGCAGCACGCCAGGCCTCCCTGTCCATCACCAACTCTTGGAGTTCACTCAGACTCACGTCCATCAAGTTAGTGATGCCATCCAGCCATCTCATCCTCTGTCGTCCCCTTCTCCTCCTGCCCCCAATCCCTCCCAGCATCAGAGTCTTTTCCAATGAGTCAACTCTTTGCATGAGGTGGCCAAAGTACTGGAGTTTCAGCTTTAGCATCATTCCTTCCAAAAAAAAAAAAAAATCCACTGTTACCCTGAGTTAACTGAGCCATTTCTGGATCCAAAATGCGAATCTGAGAATCAGAGCATGGGGGCCCCAGGGTAATCTTCCCATCACGGCATCTTCAGCAGAGGAAAAGGGGAAGGCGTCAGGGTTCAGAGGCAAGCCAAAAACATGGCTGGAAACTGGGACTCACAAGGGAAAAAAGTTAAAGAAGCACATTTTCTAATCTTGGTCGGGAAAGGGGAGACATGAGTCTCCTGACAGTGAGGGCTGGCACACACCAGAGCAGGTGCCCGGGGAGGCTGGGTTTGGAAACTAGGTAGCTCTTACCTGCTGGGATCAAAGCTGTGGGGACAGCACTGAGTCAGCCCAGGAGACCCCTTTCAAGGGTAAGAATCTCTTGGTTACTGTGGGAGGGACGTTCATCATGAAGAAACACAAAGGACTCTCAACTGACTCTCTTCATCCATTTCCTTTTTCTGCCAAAGCAAGAATTTTTTTTTTTCTTTTCTGAGAGGATGTATATCCTGAGGAAATTATTATTTTCTATGTGCTTTTGATAAAAAATAGTGCTGACCACTTCTGAGTTTTTCTGCAGACACCTCTGGCAGAGAGGATGGAAGGCTTGGGGCACTCACTAAGGCTCACTTATTAGTCTTTCTCCAAGGTGTCTGTCCATTAAGGGAGGTGTGAGAGGGCAGCGCCGCTGTGCGCCAGCTGGCAGGAGCCCTGAGGATATCAGTCTGTGAGTCTGTGTGGTTCTTACAGAAAAAAAAGAGAAAGGGGGGAATTTGAGCTCTCACAGAGCGCCTACCTGAGGGACTGGGCCCCCCAGCATTTCCGAGTACTGGGGAAAGCGAGAGAAGCTTTTCCAAGCTACACTTGCTTTCAGTTGGGTGCTTCTGAGAAGGTGGCACGTGTTTCTTATAAGCTTCCGGATAAAAATTGTAAAGACTTGTATTGCATCAAAACATGTGTTTTCACACTTATTGCTGTGGCCATCACAAGATTTTCACACTTATAAGAACATCTTGGGAGGAGGACCAAGAAAGAAATTTGAACCTCTCTGCAGACTGTTCTTCCCACTCAGATGAATCTTTGCCCAGATGAGATCTGTTCCACTCCGGTTGTTCCCATGCCTGAGGCCACTTGTGCTATAGTTTGTTAAATAAAAATGGAGACTAGCCTGCAAAAAAGCAGTACAGTCTTTCCAATAAAGAAGGACAGGAGTCTGTCGTGTCTCTTTTAAAATCAGAGTCAGTGGTAACTTCAGGATCGTTTCTTCAGCCCTTTCTGAGGGAAGCTAAAGCGAGTGCCCTGGGGGAGTGATTATTATCTATTCTCTCCTAGTTGTTGTTTGGGGTACAATATGTAGTTTTCCCCTGGCAGCTGGGAAATTATGTTGTGGCAGGAAGGACATCATTTTGCCTGTCTTGAAAGGCTTTCCCCAAGGGATCTCAGGCTGAGGCTGTGCTGATAAAACGTACATGTAGAGAAGAAAGATTCCTTTCTTTCTTTCTTCCTCTCCTTTATAATCTTTTGGTTACACATCTTTGGCAGGGAATAAACTAAACATAGAAATACAGTAGAGAAGGAACATGAACATCTAATTTGATACCAGCAGGTTCTGCCTGCATCGTGAGTAGACTAAATTATAGCAATTTCTATATTACTGTTTCAGCTCCAAATGGAAATTGGCCCATCTGTAGATTGGAGCATCTCTCTGCAAATAAACCAACTGAACTTCTTCAAAAGTGTGCATGCACACGGATCTGAAGCCTTTCTACAACCTACTGTGTTGTAGCCACAAATGGCTGGCTGAAATCCCCAAAGGAATGAGTTATCCTGTCTTCCCAGGCCTTCTTAACTCCCAAACATTGTGCCTCAGCTCTGTCTCTTTTCCCTACTTCACTATTTCATATACTGTAGTTATAGGCAATCACAAGCCATTTCACGTTCCCGTCCCCAAAGTTGCCTATGTTTTGGGTAGTTTGGGGCACATTTTGCCTATGTTTGGGGCTAGTTATTCTCCATGCAGGAAGGTAGCACCCCGTTAACTGCATTTGGAGCCTTCTGTGAACAAACCAGCCTTCAGAAATGAGTGCAATAAAACATATTCTTAGATGCTTTTTGGAGAATTAGTTCCTCTGACGTAAAGTGTTCCCCTTTTCTCCTCTGATATCTAGAATTAGTAGAGGAAAGTGTATAGGCATTGTACTCTGGTACAGTTATGTTTGAATTTCAACCTACCATGTGTGAGCTGTGTGACTTTAAGCAAATTGCTTACCGTCTCTGAGCCTCAGATTCCTCATCTGTAAAATGAATGTTCGTATCTATTCTTTACAAAGTTGCTGTGAAGACTGGTTGAGAGGATGTAAGTTCCCTACATATGAACCTTCGAGTCTCGAACTTTCAAAGATGCAAACATGCATTTGCCTGTCAATCACAGAGGTTAGTTCCCTTGTCTGGTGTACACTGTCATATGTAAGCATCCTCTACAAGTGATTGTGCTTTTGTGTACTTTATTGTGCAGTACTGTATAGAGTTCAAGAGTACAGTACCTTCATTTCAAGCCCAGGATGTACCTAGACATCACTGGATCGTTTTTTCAAGAAGGCAGATAGAATTGAATTGAGTAATAAACCAGAACCCGTCACACATGAGTGAAACTGCAGCTTGCCCTCCATCTCCTGTTGCTGATGACCCTTCAGCTCTACCGTCTCCCACCTCCTCTCCCTGTTCCAGTCAGTAACTCTTCTTGCCTCTTCATTCCACACCAGCCCCTGTATGTCAGCTGTTGTACTGTACTATTGTACTTTTCAAGGTACTGCACTCTAACTTTAAAAATGTTTTCTTTATTTTTTGTGTCTTTTTTTAAGTGTATTATTTGTGTGAAAACTATTATAAACCTGTTAGAATATAGTACTATATAACCGATTGTATTAGTTGTGTACCTATGCTAACTTTGTTGAACTTATGAACAAATTGGACTTACAATCATGCTCTTGGATTGGCACTCATCATACATAGGGGACTTTCTATAATAAGACACGTGATGCAGAGTAGGCACCTGGTACTTTTGGTCCGTTGGTGAGGACATGCCCCACCCCTCAAATTGTAAGAAGATTCCTGGAACAAAATTGGAAAGAAAACTCACAAAAATACCAAGGAGGGATGGAGACTACAGGCTGACACAATAGACTGCACTGAAACCCAGTCAATTGTTCCATCTTTTCTTCCTAATTTCTTTCTCTTACTTCCTGGCTTTTCTTGGTCCCAGAAGTAGAAACTGGTTTAACTTCTGAAACTCGCAACTCTCGTTAAAATGATTCAGTTCTTCTGCTCACTCTTTCCAAAAGAATTCAGAATGGCAAGGACCATATGCTTTCCTAGCCAGTTCTCACATTAATGCCTTTCCTATTCTCTTTATTAAAAAAAAAAAAAATGACCTCTGGCAGGATCCAACTGGAAGGCTGTTGCGAACTTCCTGGGCCAAGGTCGCCTGGGGTCAGGTACATTAATAGCCGTTCCCTCCTCTGAACTTTCCTGGGAATTTTAAAAACCTCCTGAATCCACGATAATGAGCTGTAAGGACCCTACTTCCTATTTCCGAAGGAGTATGGAATTTGCAGTTTATCTCTCCCTGCACTTTTCCTTCCAACTGCATCAGTGTATCCCTACACTACTCAATAATCTGGGGATTTGTTAAATCCCCCATTTGTATGAAATGTTTCCCATTGATTAAATTGCTTGTTAAAACCAAGTCCTTTCTCAAGGAGGGCTTTGCGTGCATGCATGCGTGTTAAGTTGCTTCAGTCGTGTCTGACTCTTTGTGACCCTATGCACGGTAGCCTGTCAGGTTCTTCTGTCCATGGGATTCTCCACGCAAGGATAATGGAGTGGGCTGCCATTTCCTCCTCCAGGGGATCTTCCCAACCCAGGGATTGAACCTTTATCTCTTAACATCTCCTACATTGGTAGGCAGGTTCTTGACCATTGGCACCACCTGGGAAGCCCAGGAAGGGCTTTGCTAAGAAGGTATGATAGGTCCTCAAGTAACTGGCAGAGAAGGCAATGGCAACCCACTCCAGTACTCTTGCTTGGAAACTTCCATGGATGAAGGAGCCTGGTAGGCTGCATCGTGAAAAGTTGGACATGACTGAGAGATTTCACTTTCACTTTTCACTTTCATGCATTGGAGAAGGAAATGGCAACACACTCTAGCGTTCTTGCTTGGAGAATCCTGGGGATGGAGGAACCTGGTATGCTGCCGTCTATGGGGTCGCGCAAAGTCGGGCATGACTGAAGTGACTTAGCAGCAGTAGCAGCAAGTAATTTGTATATTTACTGAACACATACTCCAAAGTACCATCGCAATGACTCTTCCTAACAAGTATCCATACTTCTGGATGAGGGACACCAAAGCCTGGACCGTCACAGGAACCCCTAATGGGAAGATGCAGAATGAGCTCAGGCCATCTGATTCGAGAACCCAGACTCACTCCACTGTCTTCCCTGTAGGTTACAGCTCAAACCATTCATTTTGCTGCTGTAACAGAGTCTGTATAAGTGTTTCAGATAAACTAAATCATGAAAAATACTGCTTTCTACTGTCTTCAAAGGGTTGCGTGTGAGGTTACTTCACTTCTAAATCACATCTTCATTTACTTAGAACAGATGCCAAACTGAAGAAAATCCTAGAATTCCCAGAAAGCTGGCTTATTCTTTTTCTTTGAGTCAAATCACCATAGTATGTTTCTAAAAGTCAGTAATTCTCCTCCAAAGTTGAATAGGACCCCTAGGAATTTAAAGTCATTATTAGGAGCAAACCCCAGGAGCCATTTCCTTTCACTGTTGGATCGCAGTGCACAGAAATCACCGTTTTCTGGAACAGATAAGTTTTAGTGGCTTTCTACTTAGAGAAAACCAGCACAGGAATTGCATAGAAAATGTTAAGTTTCTATCCAGAGCAGGAAGTGATTTCAAAGCCAACTCCTAAATTCCTAAGCACTTTATTTTCACAGACCTTCTCTGGTTCTTGCTGGCTGACCAGCTCTGGTCTGTGTGCCCTCCTTCTGGGCCACGTGGTGGTGTTGGTTTTGAAAAGCAAGTTCTATACCAATTCACTTCTTCCTAAGCATTTCTTGCCAGTCCCCAGCTCCCCTGTCCCCAGGTTATACAGTGGTGAGGGCAAAACCTTCATGATCCACAGCCCAGACCCAGGCTGCTTTTCCAATCTCTTCTTTACAGTCTTTCTGATCCACCTGTAACTCTGAGAAGGAGGGTATATATCTTCTTCCTTTCCACCTCTCTGAATCCCATCTACCCTCCTAAGTTCAGCTCTAATTAAGACAAACCTTCTTCCTACAACAATCACTACTGTTGTTCCAGCAATCATCCAAGTCTGTGCTATGGTTCAGAACCGAGACAGCTGAAAGAGTAAGACTCAAGGCAGGGAGTGGAATAACACAAAGAGAACCATCTGTATCCACAGTTTTGTATGCAGCAATGCTGGAATGCCGTGTACCACTTTGAAAAGGCATTGAGCGAAAAAGGGCCTCATGAAAAAGCAGGAAAGACTGCAAGAGACTCAAGAATGAAGAAAGCAAAAATCCAAGCACAAAATATTCAAGGCTAAGACCAACATGTGGACCTGGAGAGAAAGCTGATCACTGAGAGCACTGAGCCCGGTCATAATGAAAAGGAACTGCCTCATCCACCACAGGTTTCCATGTAGTTTAACCAGCACATGATTGGCTCTTCCTGGCATGCTTAGTATCTAAACTGCTGTGTGAAAAATCCCTGTTGAGTCCCAAGGATGGGAAAACTCGTGTGCTAGGAGCCCAGGTTCAGATGTGGGTCCAGGGCACTCCATCAGGTGACTCCCACCTTCCCCAGCTGCTCCTCTACCTGAAGACCCAGCAGTTAGAGACGCAGCTGGGATTACCCAATGAGAAGGAAATAGACAAGACAGCCCCTGCATCCCTTTCTCACTTAGGCAAACGGCAACGTTCAGATGCTGATTAGATGCAAGAATGGGAACCCAGAACTGTGTTAACAGTTCAGTCCTTGGACCCATAAGATGATCAGAATCAGTCTGAGGACTGCAGAATTTCTGGAGATGGCCCCATACCTGTATGGTCTTTTGCCTGAAGACAGTTTAGAAAATCTGACAGCTATGAGACAGCGTTCTCCATCCTTATGTTTTTCTTGATTACTTTCTTTTTTTAAACTATGAAAGTGTTGAAAGTGTTAGTCACTCAGTCATGTCCACCTCTGCGACCCTATGGACTGTAGCCCTCCAGTCTCCTCTGTCCATGGAATTCTCCAGGCAAGAATACTGGAGTGGGTAGCCATTCCCTTCTCCAGGGGATCTTCCTGACCTTGGGATCAAACCCAGGTCTCCTGCATTGCAGGCAGATTCTTTACCGTCTGAGTCACGAGGGAAAATGATTTTATTTAATTATTTATTTTTGGCTGTGCTGGATCTTCATTGCTGTGTGGGCTTTTCTCTAGGTGCAGCGAGTGGGGGCTACTATCTAATTTCAGTGCATGGGCTTCTTGTTTGTGGCAGCGTCTCTTGTGGAGCATGGGGCTCTAGGGCATGTGAGCTCAGTAGCTGTGGCTCCCCAGCTCGAGGGCACTGGCTCAGTGTTTGTGGCACACAGGTTTAGCTGTCCCACAACATGTGGGATCTTTCCAGACCAGGAATCGAACTCGTGTCTCCTGCATTGACAGGCAGACTGTTCACTACTGAGCCACCAGGGAAGTCCCTCCTTTCTCTTTTTATAGCAATTGGCTGGGTGCCATGGGAAAAGCAAAAATGGAGGGACTGCAGTCTGTGTCCTAATGGTGCTTACAATACGACTGGCGAAACAAAGCACGTTCACATACCTGGCATGCACTGCCAGTTATGATTAAGTACTAAACGAATAGGTGATCGATCAATGGCATGTCGAGGAGTCAGTCTGCACCCTGGTGTGCCAGCCACAGCTCAGCACACTCGACATGAGTCAGGGTGCAGGGAGGCCACAGCTAAAAATGACTTTTGTATATAATCCGGCAGAAAAGCAGCTACAGCATGGGGGGATGGGGAGGCCAGACAGGAGGAGAGTCCCGCACTCCTTTCCACCTCCCACCTACTGGACCATCTGCCTGGACTGCCCCTCACTGCAGCCTCTGTAGAGAAGGATCCGCCTATCTCTTCCCATCCCCCACCTCATTACAGGGAAGAAGTGTATTAAGTTGTTTAAAAATTTCCTCTTGGCGCTTTTCAGTTCTGCTTTTTGGCTTTTTCTAACTCAAGCTCATTAAACATGATTTAAAATATTTTACCTTACCTCCTTACTCATTCAGCTCTAAAAGTTTCCCTTCACCACCCGTGTTTTATTATTACCTCTGCATTCTAATGTTCCCAGCTGCCAAGATCATCACACAACCTTGTTTTAGCAATAGGTTTCTTTTCCTTTTATCTTCTAATTGGAATTTACCTTCAAAATCTTCCAAGACTCCTTCCTGCTGACTCCCCATTTTTATTCCCTATGAGTCACACTCTCATATTAAAGCTCTCTCCATTCAGGAAGCCAAACACTAGCTTTTTCTTTAAGGCTCTCTCTCTGCAGTTACTCATTTCTTAGAAAGGCCTCTCTCAGAGCCTGAAATTCACCATAAAATGCACAGCTTAAGTTGTCAGGAAAACCAGCTAGTTTCTATAGGATGACTCAAGACAGAGGTCACCTTGATTCACCCATGGAGTAAACACCGATAAAGGAGGGTTGGAAGCAGAAAGACCAGAGTTTCTGTTTTACAAAAGAAAATTATACTTGATTATAATGGTGTCTTATGTGCTTTTTTTTTTTCCGAAATAAGCAACTAAAAATAGAAATTTTGTCGGTTCCATGATTTGCCAGTGAGCGGTGTCCAGATGGGTGGGGAACAATTGACTATTCCACGCAGAGAGAAAGACTAGTGTGAACGTGTCCGCCCATGACTCAAGGACTCTCCGCAGATGACAGTCCCCAGCTGGAGGCCACATGGGAACAAGGGGGAACCTGTGCACACGCCCAGTGCCCGCCAGGCGTGCAGATTGCAGAACAGGCTTGTAGGGCAACAAAGCCCTCATTACTCTTGAATTTTCCCACCAGTGAGAAAAAGTGCCAAGTGCCTTCTCTATCTTGAGGAGGCAACTGCTACAATTTTTTTCCTCTAGATTTTATTGAGATATTAATATAATTGCCATATAGCATTGTATGAGTTTATGGTATACAGCATAATGATTTTACTTACATATATCATGAGATGTAAGTTTCATAGTAAGTTTAGTGAGCATCCATCACAGTAAGTTTAGTGAGCATCCATCATCTCATACAGGTATGACATAGAAAAAATAGAAAAAAATTTTTCCTTGTGATGATAATTCTTAGGATTTACTCTCAACAACTTTCATATACAACCCAATGGTGTTAACTGTATGTATCATGTTGTGCACTGCATCCCTAGTACTTACTGATCTTATATAAGGAAGGTTCTTTTAGAATTAACTCTCAGAAGGGCAAGGTGGGTTGACAAGCCTAGGAAGTGAATTCCGGGAAGTTCCTGGACATGGAGCATGGTTGGATCTGAGGAGTAATTGAATCTGTAGTGGCACTGAGCCAGAACTGACATCTGTTCTCACCATTTGAGACTCCAGAGTCCATGTTCAGGACGCCTGAAATTCCAGCACAAAATAGTCAGCAGGTTGATATTCTTGAACTGTTATAAATTATTTCCTTTTAAGAATTGAGTTAAATCAGAAAGAAGTTAGGTGTATAACTCATAGAAAGAAATTCACATGTAGCATTATCAATGGAGGAGCCATGGAACTCTGCTCAGTGTTATGTGGCAGCCTGGATGGGAGGGGAGTTTGGGCGAGAACGGATACATGTGTATGTATGGCTGAGTCCCTTTGCTCTCCATCTGAATCACAACATTTTTTATCAGCTATACCCCAATACAAAATAAAATGTTTTTATAAAAAAAAGAACGGAGTGTCCTGAGGCTAAAAGAGCTCAGTTCAGTTTAGTTCAGTTCAATTGCTCTGGCGTGTCCAACTCTTTGGGACTCCACACCAGGCCTCCCCATCCATCACCAACTCCTGGAGTTCACTCAAACTCATGTCCATCAAGTCGATGATGCCATCCAGCTATCTCATCCTCTGTCGTCCCCTTCTCCTCCTGCCTCCACTCTCTCCCAGCATCAAGGTCTTTTCCAATGAGTCAGCTCTTTGCATGAGGTGACCAAAGTATTGGAGTTTCAGCTTCAGCATCAGTCTTTCCAATGAACACCCAGGACTGATCTCCTTTAGGATGGACTGGTTGGATCTCCCAGCAGTCCAAGGGACTCTCAAGAGTCTTCTCCAACACCACAGTTCAAAAGCATCAATTCTTTGGTGCTCAGCTTTCTTCATAGTCCAACTCTCACATCCAGACATGACCACAGGAAAAACTGTAGCTTTGACTATATGGACCTTAGTTGACAAAGTAATGTCTCTGCTTTTGAATATGCTCTAGGTTGGTCATAACTTTCCTTCCAAGGAGTAAGCGTCTTTTAATTTCATGGCTGAAGTCACCATCTGCAGTGATTTTGGAGCCCCCCAAAATAAAGTCTGATACTGTTTCACTGTTTCTCCATCTATTTCCCATGAAGTGATGGGACCAGATGCCATGATCTTCATTTTCTGAATGTTGAGCGTTAAGCCAACGTTTTCATTCTCCTCTTTCACTTTCATCAAGAGGATTTTTAGTTTCTCTTCACTTTCTACCATAATGGTGATATTATCTGCATATCTGAGGTTATTGATATTTCTCCTGGCAATCTTGATTCCAGCTTGTGCTTCTTCCAGCCCAGGGCTTCATATAAGTTAAATAAGCAGGGTGACAATATATAGCCTTGACATACTCCTTTTCCTGTTTGGAACCAGTCTGTTGTTCCATGTCCAGTTCTAACTGTTGCATCCTGACCTGCATATAGCTGGGAAAAGAAGAGAAGCGAAAAGCAAATGAGAAAAGGAAAGATATAAGCATCTGAGTTCAGAGTTCCAAAGAATAGCAAGGAGAGATTAAAAAAAGCCTTCCTCAGCAATCAATGCAAGGAAATAGAGGAAAACAACAGAATGGGAAAGACTAGAAATCTCTTCTGGAGAAGGCAATGGCACCCCACTCCAGTACTTTTGCCTGGAAAATCCCATGGACAGAGGAGCCTGGTGGGCTGCCGTCTATGGGGTCGCACAGAGTCGGACACAACTGAAGTGACTTAGTAGTAGTAGTAGTAGAGATCTCTTCAAGAAAATTAGAAATAACAGGGAACACTTCATGCAAAGATGGGCTCGATAAAAGGCAGAAACAGTATGGCCCTAACAGAAGCAGAAGCTATTAAGAAGAGGTGGCAAGAATACACAGAAGAACTGTGCAAAAAAGATCTTCATGACCCAGATAATCACGATGGTGTGATCACTCACCTAGAGCCCGACATCTTGGAATGTGAAGTCAAGTGGGACTTAGAAAGCATCACTACGAACAAAGCTAGTAGAGGTGATGGAATTCCAGTTGAGCTATTTAAAATCTTGAAAGATGATGCTGTGAAAGTGCTGCACTCAATACGCCAGGAGATTTGGAAAACTCAGCAGTGGCCACAGGACTGGAAAAGGTCAGTTTTCATTTCAATCCCAAAGAAAGGCAATGCCAAAGAATGCTCAAACTACCACACAAGTGCACTCATCTCACATGCTAGTGAAATAATGCTCACAATTCTCCAAGCCAGGATTCAGCAATACTTGAATCATGAACTTCCAGATGTTCAAGCTGGTTTTCGGAAAGGCAGAGGAACCAAAGATCAAAATGCCAACATTCACTGGATCATCAAAAAAGCAAGAGAGTTCCAGAAAAAAACATCTATTTGTGCTTTATCGACTATGCCAAAGCCATTGACTGTGTGGATCACAATAAAAGAGCTCAGGATGAATGAAATTTCTATGCCTACTCTCACATAAATAAAAAGTAAGTCACGGTCTGAGAGAACAATGTTTGCAAAAACATTCCCCACCCCAGAAGTTTGTATCTGGGCTATAGAAAGAAGCCTTATAATTTACTAAGAAGACAAATGGCACAATTTGGAAAAGAAGATAGGTGGCATTTAGGTATATCAAAGATACTCACTGGGGAAATGCAAGTTAAAACCACAGGAAGATACTATGACCACCCACTAGAATGGCTAAAATTAAAGACTGACCTACAGTCAGTCAGCACAAATGTGGAGAAACTAAAGCTGTCATCTGCTGGTGGTAGGAATGGAAAATGGTAAAACCACCTTGTAAAACTGTGCAGGAGGGACTTCCTAGTGGTCTTAGTGGTTAAGAACCTAACTGCATTGCAAGGGTCATGGGATCAATTCCTGGTCAAGGAACTAAAATCCCATATCCCAAGGAGCAACTATTAATACTGAAGCCCATGAGCTCTGGAACCCACGCACTGCAACTGCTGAGCTCGTGAGCCACAACTAGAGAGTCCATGTGCGCAAAAGATCCAACATGACTTGATGAAGACCCGATGGGGACAAATAAATGAACGAATATTTTTAAAAGAAGAAAATAAAACAGTGAGGCGGTTTCTTACATAGTTAAACACACACCTACCCAGACATATAACCTAGCCATTCAACTTCTATGGGAACTGACAAAGACTGTAAATCAATGTCTGTAGAGCTTTCTTGATAGTAGCCCAAAGGAGAAACATTTCAAATGTCCAGCAGTAGAACAATGGGTAAATGACTGTAGACATCCCTAAAAGAGTAGGCCATAGGTCAGTGAGAAAGAGTGGGTTATTGGTATGTGTAAATATCAAAATAATCACACTGAGTAAAGAAACCAGAATCCCCCAAAACGTAATATATGATTCACTTACATAAAGTTCTAGAAACTGCAGACTTCTGTATTGTGATATCAAGCAGATCAGTGGTTGCTTGAAGATGGGAGAGGGGCAAGAAGAGAAAAAAAGAAAGGGTGACCCAGGAAACCCTGGGGGTGATGAAAGTGTTCCTTATCTTGATGGTACTGATGGATTCACGTGTGTATACGTACTTGTACACTTTATACATGTTCAGTTTAATGTGTTTCAATTGTTCATCAATGTTTTAGTTGTTCAGTTGCTATGTCATGTTCGACATTTTAAAAGAAATAACCATGTAGTCAGACTCTCCACCATTAAATTACATGATCTAAAGCTCTGTTTTAATTCAGAAGTTCCAGTGTATGCTCACATGAAATGTGTAACTGAGACACCAAATCACAGTGACATGATCAACTTGTTACATAACTGACGGATGACATTCCAGGAAAATGTCCTATACTATGAAGACCTAAGTTAAAACTCCTATCTCACCAAATACTAGCCTGAGGGACTTTAATCAATTATTTCAACATCTGTGAACTTAAATAATTTTTATAAAATGCATGAAAGAGTAATACTAAAAATGTCTACAGCATAGGCTATAGTAAGCATCAAGTGGGAAAGTGATATGTGAACTTTTTAAATAAAATTATAGATCATTAAAGGATTAATAGCCATATTCCGATGATAACAATGACTGCATGCCAGGCAGCATCCTAAGAGATTTTTGCTTGTGTACTCTTTCCAGGAGCTCTGCAAGGTAAGTGCCTTGACTCTTCTCCTTGCTGTGGGTTGGTGTTTAGAGGTTTAGAAAGGAGGATTATTTGCTTGTGGGCACATGTATGGGATGTGGTGGGGCTGTAATTTTCACTCTGGTTTGTTAGACTCCACAGGCCATAATCGTGAGTGTTGTGTGATAGTGTCTTCTCCTATGATTTTTGTTGAATGGATTCCAAATGTGTATGTAGATCCATTGACTCCTTGAGAGGGCAGATACACCACTGTACTGCTTTTCCAGGCTCTATGGAATGGAATGTTGGCAAAAGTTACTATGAAGTGCTTCTCTACAGTAGATCTGATATAAAGTGGGTCTTCAAATCACCTCTCTATACATATGGGTGGATAGCGACCATTTCCACTAGCGAAATAGATAATGGTGCCGTCTTATGAAAAAGTGATTAAAAAATATTCAAAGAATTCATACAACTCAACATCAAAAACTAACGACCCAATTTAAAAATGGGCAGAGGATCTGAATAGACATTTTTCTGAAGAAATGGCACTTAAAAAGATGCTCACTATCACTAATCATCAAAGACATTCAAATCAAAACCACAATGAGATATCACCTAACACTTGTCAGAAAGGTTGTCATCAAAAAGACAAAAAATAACAAGTGTTGGCAAGATTGTAGAAAACAGGGGCCCCTGTGTACTGTTGGTGGGAATGTAAATTGGTTCAATCAGTATGTAAAACAGTATAGAAGTTCCTCAAAAAACTTTAAAAATAGAACTACCATATGATCCAGTGATTTCACTTCCGAATATTTTCCCAAAGTAAACAAAAACTCTAATTTGGAAACATATATATACCCATATTATTTGTAATAGCCAAGTTATAGAAGCTATCTGTCTATGGATAGATGAATGGGTTAAAAAGATACACCTACACACATAACATACAATGGAATATTACTTGGCCACAAAAAAGAATAGAATCTTTCCCTTTCCAACACCATGAGTGGATCTGAGGCTATTATGCTAAGTGAAATAAGTCAGAGAAAGACAGATACCACATGATTTCACTTTCATGTGGAATCTAAAAACCAAAACAAATGAAGCACAAAACAGAGTCATAGATACAGAGAACAAACAGGTGTTGGTCAGGGGAGGGTGTTGTTGAAAGAAAAGAAATAGGTGATGGAGATTAAGACATTCAAAATTCCAGTTGCAGAATAAATACATCACAAGTTTTGAAATGTACAGTGTGAAGAATACAGTCAATGAAAAAGAAACAAAACTGTGTGAACGTTTATTCCTAAATCTATAATAGCCAAGTGTAGAGGCCACCCATGTGGCATGGATGAATGGGCTGATGGATGGGAAAAGGTGGAGGATGCAAGGTTTACTCCTCAGATGCCTGGCTTTTTAATCAGGTACTTGACTGAAGCTTTTCTGTTTCATTCACCGATTAATTTTCCTACCTATTCTTCTATTAATTTATCTCTGGTTTTTTGGAAAACCTTTTTTTCTGTTTTCTACTGTTTTTATTTTACCTGATCACTCATTGATTATTTAATTAAATATGTCTACCTAAGTCTTGAAACAGGAAATGAAATAGGCTTATAAAAATAAAATGGGGAAATGAGAGTGATTAGCAGCTTAAAATGACATCCAGCTGACTTTCAATTTCCTCATTACACTGGCAGAAACAGAACACAATTACAAAAAGAGACTCCAAATAAATCATTAAAAATATTACTTAACCTTCTCTTTAACCACCTATTTAAAAAGTAATAGTATTTATTCTAGTAACTGTGACTTAATGAATTTCCAATGCTCAAGCAAATACTAACTGGGAAAGAGAGAAATTAAGCAAAAGGAGAAATAAGGCAAACTATTTGCTATATTATGCTGTGCATATTATGTATATTATACATAATTATATATTGTGTTTGAAGTATAATTACATGTTGTATTTTATAGATGATTTTTATATACTATATATCACCCAGGACTGGTCTCCTTTAGGATGGACTGGTTGGCTCTCCCAGCAGTCCAAGGGACTCTCAAGAGTCTTTTTCAATACCACAGTACAAAAGCATCAATTCTTTGGCACTCAGCTTTCTTCACAGTCCAACTCTCACATCCATACATGACCACTGGAAAAACCATAGCCTTGACTAGATGGACCTTTGTTGGCAAAGTAATGTCTCTGCTTTTCAATATGCTGGTCATAACTTTCCTTCCAAGGAGTAAGCGTCTTTTAATTTCATGGCTGCAATCACCATCTGCAGTGATTTTGGAGCCCCCCCAAATAAAGTCTGACACTGTTTCCACTGTTTCCCCATCTATTTGCCACGAAGTGATGGGACTAAATGCCATGATCTTCGTTTTCTGAATGTTGAGCTTTAAGGCAACTTTGTCACTCTCCTCTTTCACTTTCATCAAAAGGCTTTTTAGTTCCTCTTCACTTTCTGCCATAATGTAGGAGACCTGGGTTCAATCCCTGGGTCAGGAAGATTCCCTGGAGAAGGCATTCCCCGGGAATCCAGTATTCTTGCCTGGAAAATTCCATGGATAAAGGAGCTTGGCAGGGTACAGTCCATGCGGTTGCAAAGAGCTGGACATGACTCAGCAACTAACACATAGAAATATACATACTTTTAAGAAGACCTTAGTGTTTGTCTGGGGAACTCCCCAGTTAGACCATGGTGGGAAGCAGGCCCAGCTTCCCATTACTGGAACTGGAAGTGACAACTTTCCCCTGCCCCCACCTCCTGGCCACAAGGTGCAACCATGTGGCCTCAGGCTGGGATTCGTATTTGAGAAAATCAGTGTGGGAGAGATCAAGGTAGTCTCCCCTTTGAAACTATTTCTAGGTTGAGGTTTTGATTCCTTTGCAAAGGAGAGTGAAGATAAATGTACCTGTTTAAACTGTAAATATTCCTGGGACTTTGCTGGCAGTCCAGTGGTTAAGAATCCACACTTCAACTGCAGGGGGCATGGATTTGATCCCTGGTTCAGAAGCTAAGATCCCACATGCCACGCGATGCAGCCAAAGAGAGGGGGCAAAAAGAAAGTAAATAAAATGTACATATTCCTAGATAAGTGAGATGTTAACTGACCTGGAAGGGAGATAGATTGCTATTCATTATAAAGGAAAATCAAGGGAAACAGGACAAGAAAGAATCATGTTTGAAAGAAGAATGCTGGAAATACTCAAGAGACAGCCCAGCCTGGGGGTCCAAGGGGGACAAGGACCCAGACTTCTGGGAAGCCTGGAAATCTGGGAAGGACAGACAAAGGTCTTCAGGTAGGAGTGGACCTCTTCAGTGTGTGGTCCAGGGCAGCACAGGCCAGGCATTAGCGCAGTAGATGCCAGAATTGTCACCTGTTTTTAAGTAGGGGGTCTCCCCTTAAGGCTCAGCTGGTAAAGAATCCACCTGCAATGCGGGAGACCTGGGTTTGATCCCTGGGTTGGGAAGATCCCCTGTAGAAGGTAATGGCTACCCACTCCAGTATTCTGGCTGGGGAATTCCATGGACTGTGTAGTCCATGGGATATCAAAGAGTCGGACACGATTGTGCGACTCACCTCACTTCACTTCAGTTAAAGTAGGGAAACTCCAATTAATGGTAATTTTCTGTGGAGGGAAAGCCTCCTCAGGGCCTCCCAGGTGACTCTAGTAGTAAAGAACCCACCTGCCAATGCAGGAGACATAAGAGATGAGAGTTCTGTCCCTGGATTGGGAAGAACCCCCTGGAGGAGGGCATGGCAACCCACTCCAGTATTCTTGCCTGGAGAATCCCCATGGACAGAGGAGCCTGGCAGGCTTCAGTCCATGGGGTTGCAAAGAGTTGGACACAACTGAGTGACTGAGTTGGACACTGCATAATCTGCTTAGTCTTTCACAACCAGTCCATTAGAAGATGACTATGTCCTCTCAGGTTTCAGGTGAGCCTCTTTTCAAGTTCAGTCCAAGTATCATTTCACAGCTATCTATTGAACAGCTTAGACCTCGAAACTTGCCTTCAGAGACGACCACACTTACTCCTTATCTTGCTCAAGGAATGTAGAGATTCAGCTTGTTTTTTTGTTAATTGTTGTTATTGTGGTTTTGCATTTTCTATCAATCTGTCCCTCAGATCATTTATCAACTTTGACTCTTCCTGAAATTCCACAGTCTGTCACTATTTCCCCAGCCCTTAACAAAGTCTTCCTTTAATTTGTTCCTTTGACTCGCCTGTTTATTTTCTAAGAAATGGAGGAAGCTTGAATATTAGTGTCTGTCAAGCACAAAACAGCAGGAATGCAGATGCTATAAATTAACAGGCCAGAGAGTCAGAGTCTCCCGGGAATAACCCGCTCCTGGAGGTCAGGCCCTCGGGCCCTCCTGAGTGCCTGCAGACTCTCCTGCCCATTGCCGTAGGTAGTGCCCAGTGGGCAGACGTCATGTGTGACCCAGAGTCACGATATGGGGGGGAGGGCAGCAGACCAAAAGCCAGAGGTCCACCTGGCCACCACCTGGATGATCTCTTAACTTTTTGTGCTCTTATCCATTTCAGAGAGTGGCTGCAAAGATGCGGAGATCATTTTAATAACCCCAAAGAAAACATCACACAGTGTAAAGGCTACAGCATCAGCAGACCTGAGTTTGATTCCCAGACATCCACCCCCTGCCCCAGCTAAATGGCCTCAGTCTAGATCTGCCTCTCTACCTCTCTGTCTATAAAATGGGGCTAATGTTCGCGTCATCCATTTTTTAAAGATTGAATAACACATATAAGATGCCTGGCACATTACAGGTACAAAATAAATGCTATCTTTTTAATCCTTCCTTTCTCTTCCAATGGTAGATATTAAGAATTAATTTTCAGAATTCCCCAGCAGTCCAGTGTAAGACTCTGTGCTTTCAATGTGAGGGGCATGGGTTCGATCCCTGGCTGAGGAACTAAGATCCCACATGCCACAGCCAAAAAGAGAATTAACTTTAAAGATTAATGTTGTGGTTACTAAATAATTTATAAAATATTAAAGTAATGTATCTGAAAATGTCTGTGTAATATAAAGAGCAACAATAAATATAGAGCATTTTGAAAGTTAAAGCACTAGATAAAACAGAGATGATTCATTATTAATTATTACATAAATTCATTAAATTAATTTTGCCCTAGTTTGCTCATCTTAATAGAGCACAGTATCCCCAAAGAAGCTATTACTTACCATTTTTTTTTTTTGTTGAAAGTAATCTTGAACTGGATATTCAAAGGCAGCAGATCATCTAAAAGTCATTCTAAAAAGTCAGCTTCCCTTTGAAATGCATTTCATGTCACTAGGGGGAACAAGATCCTTGAAGGCAGAAACATTAATTACTCCTTTCATATCCCCAAATCCTGCTCATTGAAGGTGTCCTGTAGACAGTTTTCAAGCTGAATTTACTAAGTAAAAAGCCCAAACTATTTCTTATCACATGCTAGGCGACACGGCTGTCAGAGAATAAGCATGGGATCCAGAATTTGCCTCACAGATTTGAAGAGAGGGCTCAGAATCAACCACCTCACCCTCTGATGACACTGGGACTCAGTCGAGAAACATCATCCCCAGGCCTCCGCTTTGGGGTCAGAACTAACCATGTTAATGTCATAAAGGGAGCCCTTTGTCCGACACCTCATTCTTTGTCTCCTATTAGTTGAAGTGTTGAAACTGCTTCAACTTCCACACACCAAATGTACAACCCTCTTCCCTTCCTTCCTATTACAAAGAAAGACACACCTCCGCCTCCGTAAATGCATCTCTGCCTTACCTGTCCATCCTCAATCTCAGCTGCCTTTGAAGGGAACAGAATCCTCTGTACTGAATGTTCTCTCTCCCGCATCTGTTCCTCACTTGACTTTCTTCCACCAATATTGAAAGTACTGCAGACGCTCCCATCTTAAGAAGCAAAAACCAAACAAAAACTCTTCTTCACACGCTATCCTCGTTCATCCATCATCCTGTTTCTACCCAACTGAATGCAGAGTTCCAGAGAATAGCAAGGAGAGATTAAAAAGCCTTCCTAAGTGAGCAGTGCAAAACAAAAAAAAAAAAAAATAGAGGAGAACAATAGAATGGGAAAGACTAGAGGTCTCTTCAAGAAAATTAGAGGTATCAAGGCAACATTTCATGTAAGGATGGGCACGATAAAGGACAGAAATGGCAAGGACCTAACAGAAGCAGAAGAGATTAAGAAGAGATGGCAAGGATACTCAGAAGAACTATACGAAAAGGTCTTAACTACGTAGATAGCCTCAATGGTGTGGTTGCTCACCTAGAGCCAGATACCCTTGAATGTGAAGTCAAGTGGGCCTTAGGAAGCATTACTATAAACAAAGCTAGTGGTGGTGATGGGATTCCTGCTGAGCTATTTAAAACCGTAAAAGATGATGCTGTTAAAGTGCTGCATTCAATATGTCAGCACATTTGGAAAACTTAGCAGTGGCCACAGGATTGGAAAAAGTCAGTTTTCATTCTAATCCCCAGAAAAAGGGCAATGCCAAAAATGTTTTAATAGAACTCATTTTACATGCTGCAAGCTGGCAAGGTAATGCTCAAAATTCTTCAAAACTTGGCTTCAGCAGTATATGAAATGAGAACTTCCAGATGTACAAGCTGAGTTTAGAAAAGGCAGAGGACCAGAGATCAAATTGCCAATATTCGTTGGATCATAGAAAAAGCAAGAGCATTCCAGAAAAACATCTACTTCTGTTTCATTGAGTACACTAAAGCCTTCAACTGTGTGGATCACAACAAATTGTGGAAAATTCTTAGAGATGGGAATATCAGACCACCTTACCTGCCTCCTGAGAAACCTGTATACCGTTCAAGAAGTATGGAACAACTTCTTCTCCAGACATGGAACAACTGACTGTTTCAAAACTGAGAAAGGAGTATATCAAGGCTATATATTGTCACCCTGCTTATTTAACTTATATACAGACTATATCATGGGAAATGCTGGCCTAGATGAAGCACAAGCTGGAATCAAGATTTCCAGGAGAAATAACCTCAGATAAATAGATGATACCGCTCTAACAACAGAAAGTGAAGAGGAACTAAAGAGCTTCTTGATGAAGGTGAGAGAGTGGAAAAAGCTGGCTTAAAACTCAACATTCAAAAAACTAAAATCGTGGCATCTGGTCCCATCACTTCATGGTAAATAGAAGGGGAAAAGTGCAAACAGTGACAGATTTTGTTTTCCTGAGCTCCAGAATCACTACGGACGGTGGCTGCAGCCATGAAATCAAGAGACACGTGCTCCTTGGAAAGAAAGCCATGACAAACCTAGACAGTGTATTTATAAAAAGCAGAGTCATCACTTTGCTGAGAAATGTCTATATAGTCAAAGCTATGGTTTTTCCAGTAGTCACGCATAGATGTGAGAATTGGACCATAAAGAAGGTTGAGTGCTGAAGAACTGACACTTTTGAATTGTGTTGCTAGAGAAGACTCTTGACAGTCCCTTGGACAGCAAGGTGATGTTCAAACCAGTCAATCCTAAAGGAAATCAACTCTAAATATTTACTGGATGGACTGATGCTCAAGCTGAAGTTCCAATACTTTGGCCACCTGATGCAAAGACTCATTGGAAAAGACCCTGATGCTGGGAAAGATTGAAGGCAGGAGGAGAAGAGACAACAGAGGACTCAATGGACATGAGTTTGAGCAAACTCTGGGAGATAGTGAAGGACAAGGAAGCCTGATGTGCTGCAGTCCATGGGATCACAAAGAGTCAGACAGGACTTAGCCACTGAACAAGAACAACTATGTCCTTTCTTCCACGGAAAGCCTGAGGAAGCATCAACACTCACTGTGTCCATTTCTTCACCTTCCACTTACTCCTTGAGTAGCTATCATGCCAGGATTCCTTGATAACTAATCTCACCAGGATTTGCACCCATGACCTCCTTACTGTGAAATGCGACGGGTATTTATTTGTCCTGATCTTCGGCCCTCTACAGTGTCTATCAATGCTGGCCATTCCTCCTTGTTAAAGCATAACATTCCCTGTAGATAGACCATATTGTTTTAACTTTTTTTGCCTGTCTCCTGCAACTTCTTAATTTTCTCCTGCATCTCTCAGTCTCATTTGAAGGTTTGTCTTTCCTGGACCATTCCTTCCACCTTGGTGTTCCACAGGTTGTCCTGCTCTCGGCTCGCTTCTCACTCTCTGTCTCTGGAAGCCCATCCACTCACTGGATTGCCTCAGGGAGAAGCACCACGGCTGTCTCAGGCACTGTTGCATGCCCAGAATCTTGAACTTCCTGTTTAGTGAAGGCCCTGCGGGTGGCTCCCTGGTGGAGGTCAGCAGTGGGTGTGAAGAGAGTAGATGCCAGGGAAGTCCTGACCTGTGCTCCTGCAGCTGCTGGCCCCCGGAAGCTGGCTGCTAAATGAGCCAGACAGGAAGAATCACAACCTAGAGGACTAAAGTGTGGGAAGCTCTTGTCCCAGCTTTGATGACAATGGGATCATGGTCCTGGAAGCTCCAGGGCCGCCCATACAGGGATCTGGGCCACGACGACCTCCCTGCAAATTGGAACAGCATCACATTCTGCAGAGGACTGACTTTCCACAGCAAACTCCCCCTGAGATCTGTCACATTCCAGGCTGGGGGGTCGGGGGGAGGTGTGTGTAAAACTCAAGAGGAAGTTATTAGGCTTCATTAACACAGGATGTGAGAGTTTAAGTCATTACCTGGAAAACTCAAAAGAGAGAAGACTATATTTACACTTTGGGCAGGACACACAGATCATAACATCCAGGCTAGGACACTTTGATATTACACTTTAATTTCTTTTTTTTTTTTTTTTAGAATTGTATTTATTTATTTTTGGCTGTGCTTGGTCTTTGTTGCCATGTGGACTCTCCTCTTGTTGCAGTGAGGAGGGCTGCTCTCCAGCTGCTGTGTGTGGGTTCTTACTGCAGTGGTTTCTCTTGCAGAGTGCAGGCCCTAGGGCGTGCAGGCTGGAGTTGCGGCACATGGGCTCAGTAGCTGGAGCACAGGGCTTATTTGCTCCACGGCATGTGGGATCTTGCCAGACCGGGGATCAAACCTGTGTCTCCTGCAATGGCTGGCAGATTCTTTACCACTGAGCCACCAGAAAAGCCCTGCGTTTATCTCTTAATGGTATTTTCCCCTGTTCCCAGAGCCTCAGCAGAAAGGGAGCAAACAGCAAATATGCTCTCACAGTGACAGTCCTGAAAATGAGTAGCAAATTTATCTCCTGCTTGTCTTTCTCCTGGAAGTAGTCTGGCATATGCGTGCTCCCCCTAGAGCCCTGGAGGCAGCCAACACTTTGACAGGCTCAGTAAATAATGAGCGAATGCTTTACAGAATGTCTTGTTGTATGAGGGCTCCAGACACGAGACTCGCTGTGACTTGATGGAAACCACTTGCCAAAAACCAAAGGTAGTCTATCCTGCTTCCACAGAGCTCCTCGTACCTACTTCATGCCAGAGTCTGGCTCAGATTGGGGCTGAAAGAGAAAGCAGATGTGGTTCCTTCAAGGAACCGATGGAGCATAGCTGCCTCCAAGAATTGGCACTCACTCGGTGCTGGACTCCTCGGGTATAACATCATCTCTTCTCTCTGTTGCAGGGGGCACACATCTTCTTACCAAAAAGCCTCTCACTTTCACCCAAAAAGTAATCCCTAGGGTCAGTGTACCATCCTCAGAAGCTCAATAGAATTGGCAACTCTTGCTTTTCCCTTCTAATCTTTCCTCCTTGTTTCTCTTCTCAAACTGTCCCTTTTGAGCAAAGAGCTCTGACCCTTGGCTGTGGAGGGGTCCCGCTGTAGCCCCTCACCAAAAGCCTGTGTCCAGATTTACCCTGAATGCTGTCCACGCTGGAACCCAGAGCGTAAGACACTGCTGCGTGGAAGAGTTAATTCGTGTTAACCTAAATGTATTTTTAATCTTTAAAACAGCTTTCATAGACGAGTTTTTCTAAAGCTTTGAGATATGGATCAGTAACCTAAAAATGAGAGGAGAAAAAAGGCTCCATTTGGAAGCTGGAGAAACCCTAATCCTCTTCAAGATGAACAGGTACCCCCAGGATGGCAGACTCTTTCCTCTAGCGGTAAACTCCAAAAGTAATCAGAATTAGGTCAGCTCACAAATAAAGATAAGAACCCCCCATTAGACCTTGCTGGCCTTTCAAAGTCAGACAGCCAGCTGCCTCCTGGATTATTCACAGACACTTCTGACTCAATACAACACTGTCTGGATTCATTGTCTACACATACACACACACACACATACCCACACATATATGAACACCCACTTCTCCCAACCACCCCCACAATTTCTTCCTGCTCCTAGGCGCCTTTTGAGGAAAGGTGGGCTTCCCTGGTGGCTCAGACAGTAAAGTGTCTGCCTGTAATGCAGGAGACCTGGGTTTGATCCCTGGGTTGGGAAGATCCCCTGGAGAAGGAAATGGCACCCCACTCCAGTACTCTTGCCTGGAAAATTCCATGGATGGAGGAGCCTGGTGGGCTACAGTCTGTGGGGTTGCAAAGAGTCGGACAGGACTGAGCAGCCTCACTGGTTCAGTGGGAGAGAGAGAGATCACTTAAGATGAGAGAAAAATCCCTCGGTGTAAACCTATACTCAGAAATACAAAACATTTCCCAGAGAAAGATTTCTTCTAACTAAAAGAGGCTGAATTACCTTTAATTGATTTTTTTGTGTGTTTCCACACTCAGCAAGAATGAGGTCAATGATAAAAAAAAATAAGACTCTTTCCCTCCACTTTTTTTTTTCAAAAATGATTTAAAGAAAAAGTATAAAATGCAAAAGACTGTTTATAAAACAAGGAAGAACAGAAGAAAGGAAGTGAGGCAAGTGACATAAATGGAACCAGGGATGATGGCAACGTGTATCCCACAGTGAATTCTTCACCACAGCTATTGGATGGCAAGGTGGCTGCTGTGCTCTCCAGCGGACGTCAAAGGGGGCATCCACAGTGTCCATGACATAAAAACAAACCGCTGTTGAAGGGAAGTATGACTGTCCCCTCAGGAAGTGGGAGGGGTCCTTCTAATTAGGACAACATTCTCACAGCAGACAGCACAAGTTCCATGGGGCTGCATCCTACAGCAGCCTTCTCCAGGTCCCCCCTGTCTAGGCGATGATGGTGCAGCAAAATGTCCCTCAGAAGAAGATATTCTCCAGAGGCCATTCAGTGTAACATGAGCCTTCAGGTCCTGACAAATCCTGCGTGATCCAGGAAAGTGATGGACTCGGCTTAATTTGCTTCACTGACTTTCTCATCTATACTGGGCAATAATCCCCTGGCAGATATACAGTTACCAATGTGCTCTCATCCTCACTGCAGACCAACTGGATGTTCAAGGATATCCTTTTGTACTTGCATGGAAAATGGGAGACCACAGTCCCAAAGTTCTAGTAAAATAGTGTGAACACAGTATACCCCAATGTTCATCATAGTACTGTTTATAATAGCCAGGACGTGGAAGCAACCTAGATGTCCATCATCAGATGAATGGATAAGAAAGCTGTGGTACATACACACAATGGAGTATTACTCAGCCATTAAAAAGAATACATTTGAATCAGTTCTAATGAGGTGGATGAAACTGGAGCCGATTATACAGAATGAGGTAAGCCAGAAAGAAAAACACCAATATAGTATACTAACACATATATATGGAATCTGGAAAGATGGTAATGATAACCCTGTATGCGAGACAGCAAAAGAGACACAGATATATAGATCAGACTTTTGGATTCTGTGGGAGAGGGAGAGGGTGGGATGATTTGGGAGAATGGCATTGAAACATGTATAATACCATGTAAGAAATGAATCACCAGTCTAGGTTCGATGCAGGATACAGGATGCTTGGGGCTGGTGCACTGGGATGACTCAGAGAGATGGTATAGGGAGGGAGGTGGGAGGGGGGTTCAGGATTGGGAACTCATGTACACCCGTGGCGGATTCATGTTGATGTATGGCAAAACCAATACAGTGTTGTAAAGTAAAATAAAGTAAAAGAATTTTTAAAAATAGATGGAATCAGATGATCACTTCAGGCAAACCAGTCACATAGAAAAAAATTTTTTATTCTGCGCAGCACTCTCTCGTGTGTGCCCTCCAAAATGAATTACTTGGAAATATAACCGAAGAAAATGAGCTTACTTTTCTGTGGCAGAGTTAACGGTAAATCAGATAAAATAAAAATGGGTCACATGCATCAGGTGGAGGAGCTTTAACTTTTTAATTTTTCTGATATATCACTTGTTATGGTTATCATAGCTATTTGATTTTTCCTATTTATGTGCAAATAGGAGGACTGCACTCTCGTGTCCCCTTGGGAGGTATGAGCCACGTGAGGTACAGGCAGTAGATGGAAGAGCCAGTCTGTAGTTCTCCACTGTCCCGTCCCCCTTTGGAATCACTGACATACAGTGACAGAGCCTTCTTCCGTCAGAATCTCTGTGTGAGGTCCAGATACAGCAGGCTTTGAACAATGGCCGGATTCTCCCTCTCTAGCTCACAGTCTCGGGGCTGTGTATACATACAGCACACCCACCATTTCTTATTTGGCAGCTTCTGTGTTTGCTAAGGTCTTCCCCAGTAGCTCAGTGGCAAGGAATCCTCCTACCAATGCAGGAGACGCAGGAGACACGGGTTCAGTCCTTGGGTCGGGAAGATCCCCTGGAGGAGGGCATGGCAACCCACTCCAGTATTCTTGCCTGGAGAATCCCGCGGAAGGAGAAGGGTCATAGGGTCATAGAAGAGTGAGACTCGACTGAAGTGACTGAGCATGCATGTGTTTGCTACACTCTCAGTCTGGGAAGCCTTTTCCTATCCTGTCCTTACAATATCCACATAAATAACTCCCTCTGATAAGGCCCAACTCAGATCGCCTCTTCCAGAGGCAAAAATCACTATCCCATCCTGGGACTGCGTGAGATATACATTTGTGTGTGTGTGCTTCCAGAACATCCTGCACATCGTGCTAATGTTGCCCATCAAACCGAAATGGTCTGACCCTCCCTCTTCTGGTTTTAAGCTCCCTGAATTGAAGTAGACACAATCTCTGTTATCTCAGGGCCCAAGTCAGTACCTAACCCATAGGATGTGCTCAGCGATGTGTCTGTTGGGTGAGTGAATGACTGACTTCATGAAGGAATTAATGGAAACAAGCAAGTGCTGAAGCAAAGGAGACGTCCATTCCCCAAAGACTATACCAAGATCTCAAGTGTGTCTACATGCACGTGCTCTCAGTCACGTCCGACTCTTTGAGACATCATGGACTGTAGCCCACCAGGTTCTTCTGTCCATGAGCTTCTCCAGGCAAGAATACTGGAGTGGGTTGCTAGTCCCTATTCCAGGGGATCTTCCTGACCTAGCAATTGAGGCAGGGTCTATTGTGTCTCCTGCAATGGCAGGCAGATTCTTTACCACTGGTGACACCTGGAAAGCCCAAAGAACTCAAGAGGTTTTATCTCTCTGGTAGCTATTTCTACTAGTATATGATGACCATTCAATAACTATTTATGGAATTGAATACCAAATTAAAGCCTTTTTTGTGTTCTTAAGTCAAAGTTTACCACCTACTTCAGAAAGGAGGCTTTCTCGTGGGAGATTTGTTATTTAGGCTTTCCAAGATTTGCTTACTAACACACATGAACTCTAGTGACATCCTGGGGGCTTGTTCAGTGGGGTGACATGCCCAAACCAATTAAGCTCTCCCTTTTCATCTGTTAAATAAGAAGACAGGTCCACATATCTCTCAATGTTTAAGTACCTCCCAGCGCTGAAAAACGATACCAGACAAAATTTGAAAGGACAGACACAAAGTAGTTGGTCAAGCAGCCTTTTGAAATTGAGCCAGAAAGCAAAATCCTGGAATAAAGTAGAAATTATATGTATATTGTGCCTCCAACCTACTGATAAAAAGAATACTGGCCATTCTCATAAAACAACTGCTATACCAGCACTCTTCCTTCCGCTTGTGAAGGTCAAGTTCATGGTGTGAATGGTGTCCCTCCCAGTATATTAACACGTTCAGATACCCGGCTGGCATTTCAGGCTAGTTTATGAAAGAACTGGAAAAGGTCAGGATTTTAGTTCTTTATCTTCACTATTGCACTGTTTATACAACAAACAACCAAGGGCAGTTTCCCTATTTATGTTGCTTAGTGACAAGAGCATTCTATCCTTCCAATAAAATATATTAAAAGGGAAAAAAAGAAAAGCTAGGTCGAACTTTCTCAAAGTCTCAGGAAATGAGAAACCACAAGCAAAACAAAGCAATTGAAGTTCTTTCTAAGGGTAATGTGAACTTTACTTTTTCTGATAGATCTTCTGTGAGGAGGGCGGGGGCTGGAGGATATTGCACAATTTATATTCTACTTTGGATAAATATAATTGTGGTGCAAACAAGCTCTGGCTGCTGAAGACTGCCCCACTGCAGTCACCCTTGGGAGGGTGAATAAAGAGAAGTAAATGTTGAACTTTCTCTCAAGATGAAATTCTGCATTCTAAATTAGCTGAGTAGAGAAATCCAGGCAGAAGGAGGACCAGGGGGTCACAGGTATTCAGGACCATGAATCATGGTCAGGAAGCAAATGCTGAGAGAGTCCACCTCTGGAAGAATGAGCTCATTGTCACACTGGGGTGCCCTCTGTGAGAGCAAGATTAAACTTCCCTGGCACCAACCTTCCCCAGCTAGACGTTATGAAGAATAATATGCTACCTGGCACAAAGGGAGGACTTGATGCTTATTCACAGTGACAAAGGGCTCAGTGAGTGGTTCACATTCTTTGCCATCATTATTTTATAGATGAGCTAACAGACTCCCTAAGCGGCCCCAGAGTCTGACACAGCAGGACTGGACTCGTATCCACGGGCCTGGCCTCCTGGCCACACACACACAGAGAAGGCTAATCAGATCTTCTGTCCTAGAAGAGCTTAGAGCAGCTGGCTGATGTCTCAATCACTCCTTCTCGTAGGGGTTCAGCAACATAAAGAAGTCAACCACCCAGAAGAACATGCACTTCTGAAAGGATACACTTTCTAAACGTTTTTCTTAAATATCTCAGTTTCTTGAATTCCTTGGTAGGAGACTGAGGTTCAAAAAAAAAAAATCTAATAGCAGAGGGAAAAAAGGCACAATTAGATTAGGAAGACAGGTTTCATTTTTCTTCAAAGACATTTACTTATGTTTTGAAATAACATAACAGGTAGGTTAATTGTAGCCAGAAGTGGTGGGCGGTGCCCAGTATTTCCCCACAACTTCCTGGGAAAGTGGGTTGCATAGTGTTGTGTTTGTGTGTGTGTGCTTAGTCGCTCTGTTGTGTCTTGACTCTTTGCAACCCCCTGGACTGTAGCCCGTCAGGTTCCTCTGTCCAGGAAATTTTCCAGGCAAGAGTACTAGAGCAGGTTGCCATTTCCTATGCCAGGGGATCTTCCTGACCCAGGGATCAAAACCATGTCTCTAGCATTAGCAGGCGGATTCTTTACCACCAGCGCCGCCTGGGAAGCCCTTGCATAGGGTTGGTGCACAGCAAATACAGGCGAACTATAGTGTGGAGAACTTGGCTTTCTTTAGGGCCTGGGAGAGAATGAGATGGCTAACTGCCATTTTTGTTCAAAACCAAATCTCTTAGCACCATGAGCCCCACTCTAGCGCTTATTTGAAAACCAATCAGAATAGAATCTCATAGCTGCCTTTTATTCCCTGAGCTAGAATTTCTCATGTTGCCACCAGCCAAACAGCTTCAACACACCAGTGTTTTTCTAAGTGCCTGGCAAATGCCATTCAACATTGAACCTACAAATAGGGAACTGTCCATCTATCACTGATCTATTGTGGATGATGGTCCATTATATAAAATTCCCATTTAGATTTCCTGTGTTAAAAGGGAAGGTAAGTGGTGATGCAAAAGTAATTTTCCAGGGAATATTTCTCTATTCAGAATCTTTCAGGCAGAACAGAATTCCTCTGCTTTTGGGAAAAAAAAAAAGATTTGCAATGCTGTTTTATACATCTTATCATTAGAAAAATAGCTTCTTTCTCTCTTACTTCAGAGTGGTCCCAATCCCCACTTTCACCCCGATCTGTTTTTAAGGCATAGACTCTAAACCTAACAGAGTAACATTTGAAATGCATCTGTAATGTATGAAGGAAGCATTCAGAAATATAAATTTTCTAAATAAAAGTGTCAAACTCCTAATAAAGTAAGATAGATTTATTTTTCTTTTGTATATCTGTAGCATAATTCATTTCCCCTATTTAAAGTCTCATGTAGAATACCAAGATTCACAGTTTTTCCCCTGGAAAAAAACATTAGCCTAATTCCCCCACTTAAAATGATTTAACTTCTCAGCAGATGTCCTAAGCAGGCTTGGGCTATGTTCAGAGGCTCTCAGCAAATTAGCTATAGTTATGTCCAAGGATGAGTAGACCTTTTCAATGCCTATTACTTATGTTTTGAAATAACATAACAGGTAGGTTAATTGTAGCCAGAAGTGGTGGGCGGTGCCCAGTATTTCCCCACAACTTCCTGGGAAAGTGGGTTGCATAGTGTTGTGTTTGTGTGTGTGTGCTTAGTCGCTCTGTTGTGTCTTGACTCTTTGCAACCCCCTGGACTGTAGCCCGTCAGGTTCCTCTGTCCAGGAAATTTTCCAGGCAAGAGTACTAGAGCAGGTTGCCATTTCCTATGCCAGGGGATCTTCCTGACCCAGGGATCAAAACCATGTCTCTAGCATTAGCAGGCGGATTCTTTACCACCAGCGCCGCCTGGGAAGCCCTTGCATAGGGTTGGTGCACAGCAAATACAGGCGAACTATAGTGTGGAGAACTTGGCTTTCTTTAGGGCCTGGGAGAGAATGAGATGGCTAACTGCCATTTTTGTTCAAAACCAAATCTCTTAGCACCATGAGCCCCACTCTAGCGCTTATTTGAAAACCAATCAGAATAGAATCTCATAGCTGCCTTTTATTCCCTGAGCTAGAATTTCTCATGTTGCCACCAGCCAAACAGCTTCAACACACCAGTGTTTTTCTAAGTGCCTGGCAAATGCCATTCAACATTGAACCTACAAATAGGGAACTGTCCATCTATCACTGATCTATTGTGGATGATGGTCCATTATATAAAATTCCCATTTAGATTTCCTGTGTTAAAAGGGAAGGTAAGTGGTGATGCAAAAGTAATTTTCCAGGGAATATTTCTCTATTCAGAATCTTTCAGGCAGAACAGAATTCCTCTGCTTTTGGGAAAAAAAAAAAGATTTGCAATGCTGTTTTATACATCTTATCATTAGAAAAATAGCTTCTTTCTCTCTTACTTCAGAGTGGTCCCAATCCCCACTTTCACCCCGATCTGTTTTTAAGGCATAGACTCTAAACCTAATAGAGTAACATTTGAAATGCATCTGTAATGTATGAAGGAAGCATTCAGAAATATAAATTTTCTAAATAAAAGTGTCAAACTCCTAATAAAGTAAGATAGATTTATTTTTCTTTTGTATATCTGTAGCATAATTCATTTCCCCTATTTAAAGTCTCATGTAGAATACCAAGATTCACAGTTTTTCCCCTGGAAAAAAACATTAGCCTAATTCCCCCACTTAAAATGATTTAACTTCTCAGCAGATGTCCTAAGCAGGCTTGGGCTATGTTCAGAGGCTCTCAGCAAATTAGCTATAGTCATGTCCAAGGATGAGTAGACCTTTTCAATGCCTAAAGCAGATTATTTAAGAGAAAGAAAGGAAGCAGACCAGCCCTAGAATAATAATTTGAAAACCATCTCTAAGCATTTGTAATCCCACAAAATCTTGATTTAAGAGCTGGTGTATTATTTCACAGATGCAGAGATACCAAAGGTCACACCACGTCTCTAAAAACAACTGCGTGCAGCAAAGGCTGAATAAAATGCACTTTGGCCATGAGGAGTATATTAATGCTGTTTCTCAGACTCTGTTCAAAAGAGGTTCCACTATTTATTCTCATTCAACATCAGGGCCTGGTGCCCTGGGCCTCCATTCACACACTGGAAGGAATGTATCCTCCCATGGTTTTTAAGTTGCCAGTGAATGACATGTAATCAATACGCTATTAAGGGAAGCCAAGTGTACCTTTTGTACACAAAATTTAACTTATAATGGTACTTTGGGGTATATACTTCGCTATTACACATCACAGTAATAAAGAATAAAATTGGTGAGTTTATGCAAATGAATTTAATTAGTAGTACTTTAATACATGGGCTTGGACAGCAAGGAGATCAAACCAGTCAATCCTAAAGGAAATCAACCCAAAATATTCATTGGAAGGACTGATGCTGAAGCTGAAACTCCAATACTTTGGCCATCTGATGTGAAGAGCTGACTCACTGGAAAAAGACCCTCATGCTGGGAAAGATTAAAGGCAGGAGGAAAAAGAGACACAGAGGATGAGATGGTTGGATAGGATCACTGACTCAGTGGACATGAGTTTGAGCAAACTCTGGGACACGGGGAAGGAAGGGAATCCTGGTGTACTGCAGTTCATGAGGCTGTGAACAGCCAGACAGGACTTAGCAACTGAACAACAGCAGGACTTCCCCACCTGCAGTGCAGGAGATGCAAGAGGTGTGGTTTGATCCCTGAGGTAGGATAGCATCACTGACTCAATGGACATGAGTTTGAGCAAACTCTGGGACACGGGGAAGGAAGGGAATCCTGGTGTACTGCAGTTCATGAGGCTGTGAATAGCCAGACAGGACTTAGCAACTGAACAACAGCAGGACTTCCCCACCTGCAGTGCAGGAGATGCAAGAGGTGTGGTTTGATCCCTGGGTCAGGCAGATCCCCTGGAGAAGGAAGTGGCAACCCACTCCAGTATTCTTGCCTGGAGAATCCCATGGACGGAGGAGCTTGGTGGGCTACAGTCCATGGGTCGAAAAGAGTCGGACACGACTGAAACGGCCGAGCACACATGTGCACTTTTATACAGTCCTATCAGTAGGAATTAAGGTTGTCTACTAGTGACAGAGAATCAAGAATAACTGAGGGGTAGAGATGATTGACATTTATTTTTCTCATTCTGGCTAGAGGATGTCTCCTTTCAGATATCGCACTGAAGGTCCCTGCAGGGGTGAGATGGTGGTTTTGAAGCTTCTGAAATCAATCTTTATCTTTTAGAGGAAAATCTGAACCCAGGGTGGGATTCACTGAGGAGGGTGATCAACTGTCCTGGTTTGCTGCAACCAGTCTCTTTTAGCACTGAAAATCCCACATCCTGGGAATACTCTAGACTGGGACCAGTTGTTGTAGGTCACTGGGAGCCTCTTCTCGGCAAAGGGAGGAACACAAGTCTGGCCAGGTGACTTCATCAGAGTTCTGCCAGCCACGGGGAGTGGCCCCCTGACCTGTCCTGGCCCAGGCCTGATGACAGCTCTGGTCAACCCATCCAGGTGCTGTACCCCGCTACAGGCGAGCCTTCCTTCCTCGTCACCTGCCCTTATTCCACAAACGCTTGTCAAACATTCATTCTCGGTCCATTTCTCCATCAGCCTGGAAGAACGTCATTGTTGAGCCATCAAGAAGAAAAACTACCATGTCCAGCTTTTTGACAAACCTCAGATGAGTGGCCTTCTGGCCAAGGGTCTGTGATTTCATCTTTTGGAGCATTCATTGTCCCCCTGGGAGCTGCAGCTTTCTATAAGTGTGCTGTGGCTGAACCAAGAAAGCAGGCATGTGCAGATTTCTACAGAAATTATGATTCCCTGAAAGATTTTGAGAAGAGGAAGGCTGGTATCTTTCACAGTGATTTAAAACATAAAGAATTTCTTCGGGTTGCGTTCCATGAAATTGTGTCACTTACCTGTGTTCCTGAACTATGAAACTAGGAGTATCTGGGTTGAGGAACAGTCTCTCAAGAAATAAATGATTAACAAATACTGTGGACACTAAAAAAAAAAAAAAAAAAGTTCATTCCAAGTCAGGCAACATCCAAAGATTCTGGTTCACCAGGGACAGGATTTGCCATATTTTCAGCAAAGTTTTCTTTTCCTCCCTCTTCTATGGAAATTTAGGTCACTGTTAACTGAAGAAGAGGAAAAGGCCATGGCAAAACCCCAAGTCCTCAGTGGCCTTAGAATCTGCAAAACAGTGTGAATTGATATAAAGTCATTTAGACAGAGTTTCACCATACATTAAGTTTAAAAAAATTAATGAGCTACACAGAACAAAGTAAACAGTATAATCCTAGTCTATAAAAAATAGATGAATATTTCTTTCTTTGTTTAATATATTGATAGGAGGAAAAGGCTGGGAAAATATGCACCAAAATGTAAACAACTGTTAACTCCAAGTGGTAGAACCAGGGTGAAGCAGTTGTGATAGAAAAGAAGAGACTTATTCAAAAGCTACTATGAGCCACTAGAGTCTGTCGTACGAAAGAAGTGAAAGACACATATCATATATTAATGCATATATGTAGAATCTAGAAAAATGGCACAGATGAACCTATTTGCAGGGCAGGAATAGAGACGCAGACACAGAGAACAAGCATGTGGGCCCAGGAGGGGAGGCGAGGGTGGGACGAACTGGGTGATTATGACAGATATATATACGCTGAAAGTGGCGTGTTAGTTGATCAGCCATGTCTGACTCTTTGCAGCCCCATGGACTGTAGGCCGCCAGGCTCCTCAGTCCATGGAACTCTCCAGGCAAGAATAGTGGGGTGAGTAGCTGTCCCCTTTTTCAAGCGATCTTCCCACCTCAGGGATCAAACCTGAGGCCTCCTGCATTGCAGGCGGATTCTTTACCATCTGAGCCACCAGGGACGACCATATGTTCACTATGCTGTGCTGTGCTTAGTCGCTCAGTTGTGTCTGACTCTTTGACTCCCCATGGACTGTAGCCCGCCAGGCTCCTCTGTCCATGGGGATTCTCCAGGCAAGAATACTGGAGTGGGTAGCCTTTCCCTTCTCCAGGGGATTTTCCCAACCCAGGGATCAACTCAGTTCTCCAGCACTGCAGGCGGAATCTTTACCGTCTGAGTCACCAGGAAGCCCATACACTGCAATGTGCAAAACAGATTGCTAGTGGAAACCTGCTGTGCAGCTCAGGGAGCGCAGCTCAGTGCTCTGTGATGGCCTAGAGGGGTAGGATGGCGGGGTGGGAAGAAGGATCAGAAGGGAGGGGATATAGGTATTCTTACAGCTGATTCACTTTGTTGCGCAGCAGAAACTAACACAACGCTGTAAAGCAATTATAAAAAAGAAAAAGAGAAAAACCACCATGAAGGCAGAATGTGAGGACTTGGCGATGGATTTGCTGCAGAGGGTAAGGAAGAGGGTGCAGCCGAGGATGACAGGCAGCCTGGATGGATGGGAAACTGCGGTGCAGCTGAGGAGAACAAGGAAGTCAGAGGGAGGGGAATTTGCTTTGAGACGATTTTGCCTTTGAGACATGGGGAGCGTTGGAAGTCAAGATTCCCAACAGATCATCAGCAACACAGAGCTAGCGCTTCGGGCTGGAGAGGAGTAGAAAGTCATCCACAAGCACACACAACTTGAAGCCCTGGAGTGCGGGGAGAGGGGGCGGGCATGGAAAGCAAAAGGAGAAAGTCAAAGGCAGGAGGGTGAGGGGAAACAGCCACACTCGAAAGGGAAGAAGAGATAGAAATTAGGTGACAGGTCAGATAGGATTACAGAAAAGCTGGGCAAGCCAGTGTGAAACCCAGAAGGGGAAGACAAAGATGCAAGGGAGAAAAGTTACCCCTCAGCTGGAGCTGCCAGGCTGGCCTCTCCGTTTCCGGGCTTGGCAGAGTTTACAGCTGGAGAAAAAGAAGTCGGCTACCCCCTCCCTCCTGCCGCAGATAACCAGAGGTGCAGCTGTAGCCTTGAATGAAGCTGAAAGTTTTGGCTATTACTCTGAATCAGACATCTTAATTACCTTTTAATACCTGAAGTAATAGTATAGGAGCCCTTTCATTACCTGAAGGTGACCATAAAAGCTATGGTCATCCAGGAGCAAGAGACCAATTAACTCCACAGCACAAAGAAAGACAAAAATAAAACTGCTTCATAAGTACACCCCGAAGTCACGCTTCTTCAGCATCACCATTACACAGGGACGGAGCTGCTATGACCACCGCCTCTCCCTTAGACAGCAAGCAGGATGTCCAACAGAACTTTCTCTGTTGTCTGGGAATTGCAGCTCATTTCCAAAGTCCAAAATAGTAGTGCAGTGTGCCCCTGTTCTTAAGACCCCAGTAGCAGCCAGATGTTTCCCCGGGGCTATTTGACTCTGCTGCCGTCAACCCATCACCAGCCTCGTGTGCATTTGTAAATGCACGCTTTTACAGTGCACACAGCTCCTGTAGTTGGAATCGGGACTTGCTGGCTTTCTGAAGATCACTCGAGTCTCTTCTCCCTCTGTTCTACTATTCCTTTTTTCTTGCTTTTTAACAAATCGCCACAAATGTAGTAGCTTAAAAACACAGAAGTTCCTGAGCTCTGCAGGTCAGAAATCCAGGCACAGTCCTCTGCTCAGGCTCTCAGAGCTGAAATCAAGATGTTGGTGCCTGTGATCTCATCTGATGCTCTGGGTTCTCTTAGCTCACTGGTTATGGTAGAACTTAGTCCTTGCAGCTGTGGGACTGAGGTCCCTGTTTCCTTACTGACTGTCATTTGGGGGCTGCTCCCAGAGGCCATGAACCTCCCTCACTGTGTGGCCCCCACCATCTTCAAAGCCAGCAGCAGAGCCCCTATGTCCAGTTCCCCTCAGACTTAGAGTCTGTTTCCAGAAGGAGCCAGGTCTTCTGAGCCCTCCCTAGTTGGGGCAGGCCCACTTCACTACTCTCCCTTTCTTAAAGGCAACTGTGCAGTAAAACATGACCTCACCATGGGGGTAAACCATCAGACCCGCAGTCTTGAGGGAGTGATGCAGGTGTACCCCCAGGGGCAGGGACCTTGGGGCTGTCTATCCTATAACACTGCTTCCAAAAAGCCAGTCCTAGGTGGGCTCCCAAAGGCTCCTTTGTGAAGTGTAAGGAAGAAGAGTTACTGGGGAGCTGTACCTCAGTTGGACCGTCTCTGCTACAGCAGACTTGCTGAGCTGCCTTCCTGCCTTTCAGAGGGAGCTGGCAGGATGGCCAGTGGGCGGCAATAGCGATGTTTGCCCCCCACCCTTTGGCATGGCCAGAGTGTGTGCGCCACCTGGGATCGCCACAGAATGCGGTAGGTTTTGAGCTGACTTCCCAGCACAGCATCCAGGAGTCCCGCTGGCCGTGGGGGTGTGTGTCGGGGGAAGGGGGGTGCTTCAGGTATAGGCAGAGGACATGGGACCGCAAGAGGCTACCATGTCAGGAGGGTATCACCCTCCCCAGCACCCCCACCCCAACTCCTAGCCAGCACCCCCAGTTCCTCCACACAGGGCTATCAACAGCCGGGAGAGAACAGCCACAGCCACAGCTTAATCGAAGTGTGTGCTCCTTTCTCTAAGCCCACCTCCCCCTTCATCTCAACCACACCTGTGAGAAGCAGAAGGTGAGAGAAATGAAAAGCCAGCCACACTCCATCGGGTTCCCGGGACCCTCCGCCTGCAGGACTTTCAGGAAAACGACGTGACCTGAGCCCTAAAGCAGCTAATATACCACGTCTTAGGTGGCCAGACTGCATTTTGGGAGTTGCTGACAATACCTGAGAAACAACAGGTTCATCACTACAGGAAGGAAATGGAGAGTTGACAAATCATGTTGGAAGGTGAGCTTTGCAGAAGAAAAAGCTTCATAAGTGTTGCTCACCAAGTTCACAGCATTTACTAAACCAGTTACACTCTTGAACACTGGGAACTGTCAACTTTGGGAGGGGACATGCTCAGTTCAGCGACCTCAGAGCAGGGGGGGAAATTCAGGGAGTGGCCTGACCACCAGGGCCCAACTTCAGAGGATAACCTGGGAATTTCAGGAACGTGTGTATCCGTGAGGGTGAGTGTTTGTATTCACACGTGAGTGGAGAGTATGTGTGTGGAAAGAGAGAGGGTGTGCACGTGAGGGCATGTGTGTGTGTTTGAGGCTGTGAATGGGGCAATGTGTGTTTCTGGGTTGATGTTGATGGTACAGGAGGCGCCTGACCCTAAGTGGAGGAGGAAAGAAATGGAGTAAGATGGACTCTAACAGGCAATGTACCATGAGCTCTAACTGGCAAACGAGAAATAAGACTTTGAAAACACGGGAGGTGGCAAAGCCAAGGTTACTGAAATGAGGATGCTCATGTAGGGACCAGCATCTTAATCCAAGGAGAAGACCCAACGTGATGTACTGTTACTGAGTTTCCAGGGCTGCTAACTTGTTTTGCTCCCCAGCCATTTGTCTCTCTATTAGTTTCATCCTTTCCACAGCTGTTGTGTGATGTAACCATGAATGTGCCGCTGAGCCAGTGTCCCCCAGCCAGCCCTGCTTCCACAGGAACTACTGGGAAGAGGCAGCACCAGGCAGCACCGGGACCTCCACTGCAAACCTGCCAGAGCTGGCGAACTGGGCCGCAGTGAGCTTGCTGCCAGAGGGAAGGGCAGACAGGCTGCCCTCTCCACAGACCATGTCCTTTATTTTCCCTTTCTTGCAGAAAGCACATCTTTCCCTATTTCTGAAGAAATCCATCTCCTCCCTAGTTCTTGGCTCTTTAGGGGGGAAAAAAAAAAAGCAAGAGCTGAAGAGTAAAGATAATCATTTATGCACAAGCTGGGGCTTCCAAGGGGGCGCTAGTGGTAAAGGATCCACCTTTGCAGGAGACATAAGAGATTCGGGTTCGATCCCTGGGTCGGGAAGATCTCCTGGAGGAGAACGTGACAACCTGCTCCAGTATTCCTGCCCGGAAAATCCCATGGACAGAAGAGCCTGGTGGGCTATTGTCCACTGGGTCTCAAAGAATCAGACATGACTGAAGCGACTTAGCACGCACACACAGTTGTGCAACCACCTTTTATTCCATAAAGAGCACAGCTTTTTCCTTCATCTTATGTCTCCTCCAAAGCATTTCACAATTATTTCTTGTCCTCTGTTTTCCCAATTGGATGACTTCAGTACCATCTCAGAAAGGCAGCTGTGTCCAGAGTACTGTGCCATTTATCGAGTTCAAAAGAATTGTGACCATCGGCAGCACCAGTCTTTACAGAGAATCCTGGAGAAACAAGCTGCTAACTTACAAAGGAAGTGATTTCTCCCAGAGTGTCCCTCATCCAGGCACAGGAGTGAGCACAGTGTCACAGATTTTCAGGAGTCAGAGTGGGAAGTCACCACCCATGCTGAACCCTCTGTCTTACTCCTAAGGAAACCAAGACCTGGAGAAGTTAGCTTCTTTGTGAACTAGTTGCCAGGGGCAGAGCTGCAATTGGCTCTTAGCAACCATGCCTTCCAGCTCCAGTCTCTGGTCCTGGTTCCCTGTGGCCCCCTAGATCTTGGCCTTCTTGATACTGAACATTTCCCCTAGTGTTGGCCCTGCAAAATATCCTTATTCCAAAGCAAAATGATTCCTACATTTTCTTTATTGGATATGTAATTTAGAGCTAAGATTTATGAAGCTCCACTGGGAGCCAAGACCTGTGCTGTTTCGTACACATTGACACATTGATAGAGGTATTTTCCAAGAGGCTGTAAAATGTAAGCTATTAGTGAATGGTGTTTAAAAAAAAAGTCCATGGCAAAGAGATCTTTTCTCCTCCATATAAGCACAGAAACTAGTCTACACTTTACTAAAGAAATAAGGACTTAAAGTGTCTTTAGCTACTGAATTAGGTGGCTGGCAAGTAAATGTGGTGTAGGTGTGTAGATGTGGGTGCTGTGGCTTGTGCTGTGAAAAGCTAAGTCAGAATGAAGTTGGGAGTCATAAAGGTGATGGAGGCTGGAAAAGTCTAGAAGCAGAGACAAGAGACTGTCCACGTGTTCACTTCTTCTGCCCAATTAGCCATTAATTGTTGCCTTTTTCTCTGTCACTTTGGCAAAACAGCTCACCCCGGTCAGTCTCTGAAAGATGCTCAATGATTATCTTCTTTCCCTGAAAATGAGGAAGTTTCTCTACTTTCCAACTCTCGTATGTGGGTGAGTTTGGCAAGTCTGGGGTGGGCTGATGTCTCATCAGTCCACCCCAGACTTGCTCTTGCCCTTGAAGTGAGGAGAAATAAACCTCCAGAGCAATCCAGTCCATCCCTGAAGGGGGCCAGGGATGGAGAGAGAGTCCTGGGTGTACCATTGTTTGGTATTTAAAGAAAACAAAACACCAAAGATGAAGCAATGCTGACAGGGCCAAATGGCATCAGAGAGAAGCAGAAACCCCTTCCAGGAAGGGTTTATGTGGGTCTGTGATATCGAGCTAGTCTTGACAAACTAGATACACTCTCTAGTAGTAGAGTTAAGGTAGTCTAATTAAGCTCATAGTCTGAGAGACATGAAAGGTACTTGACAGAGAATTACTTAAGTGGGAAATGAATAAGGTTCAAGCCTAGTGTTAAATGAGCCTTCTGAATTCAAAATCCAAAGACATGTCCTAAGTTGTGTTCTAAATTTCATGAGATTATATTCAAGGGCAAAGAGAGGCCAGGTGAAGTAAGTCAGAAAAAGAAAAACAAGTATCGTAAATTAATGCATATATATATATATATATGTATGTATATGTATATGGAATCTGGAAACAGTGCAGATGAGCCTATTTGCAGGGCAGGAATAGAGAGGCAGACATAGAGGCCAGACTTGCGGGCACAGGA